>BGZK01001267.1:0-179529 GCA_005406025.1 Eumeta japonica
CACGTCGGCGAAAGGTCACGTCTGCATTGGCAGTGAGTGCACTGACGTTGACCACTGGGTTTGTACGATTAAGTTGCAGATTTTAGAGCAGAAGTTACACTTTCGAGCACTTTAACCGGTACCATATATAAATGTGTAGATAGTCACGGGACGAGGCGACGTTTTGATCAAAACCTGAAACCGAAACAGTGCAGACTCAATTGCACTTGAGGTGTAATTCATGTATGTCCAACAGCAAAAATGTAGCAATTTCATTGATCAAAGTAGAATTCGTCCGGCAGTACACAAACACAACAATGTGCAATGCACGATAGGGTGCCTACGATAGGATGCCCACGTATCACATGAGAACTTTAAATTTGATTCCTAGTCAGTAAAATATATTTCAGAATTAAAGTTAAAAAATAATATTTATTGACAGACAAACAGAAATAAAACATTTCATTTCAAAATGAATGTGTTATAAGCATAAATTTTTATGTAAGCATGGAGATAAGAAAGTATTAAATCGACTCAATGTTAAAACATTGTATTGTTATCAAATTTATTTATATTTAAGATTATATATTAATTTAACAGTGGCAGATGACTCAAAATCACATCATAATATTTTAAGAAACATGAACGGATGAATTAAACACAATCTTATATAAAAGCTCTTCAAAACGTTTCCTATGTTAGAATTGTGCCTCTAACGCACATCTGAGTGCCATCATTCTTCTATTAGTAAAATGGTTTGATCTGATGCATTTGTATATGTTACGTGCAAAATTGATAAAGGGAATAGATTACGCTGAAGACTAGAGCAAAAGTAAAAATGTACTTTATATCGCATTATTTATTGTGCTCAAAGCTACGGATATACTCACAAATTCGTATGCTTGGTGTCGGCATACGCGAGCAAGTGACACAGCGCGCCCAGCACGGCGTCTGCGCCCGCACCGCCCGCCAGCGCCAGCCACGTCGAGGGGACTCGCGGTCCGTACAATACGTCGGATACCCTACGACAATCATTTTTGATTAGGTAATCGGCTGTTTTACGTTTTTAACCAGACGATGTTCATAGTCATTATGAAATTAAAATAACCACAGCCACATGTACGATAATAAAAAAGTAGGAAAAACAAGCTGCGCCATGTTTAAAAAACTATGTCACTTCCAGTACGGCAGCCAGGAGTGTCGAACTTCAGACTTTTATACAACAAAAAAAAACCTTTATACTACATTTAGACACAAAGACATTTAGGAATCTTCAACCGATTATCCAACACAAACAAAAGTTGGAAAGTTCCCTTTTCTCAAGCATTATGGACTGGTAAAATACAAGACTTTTGACGAACTTTAAACCACTTTTGGCATGCAAATAAAATAATAATTGATTGCTTATAATTGATAAAAACATATATCAACTAATATTCAAAATTTAAAAAGCAATCCAAACAATTATAACAAAAAAAAAACAAATTATATAATCATTAATTACAAACAGAAGTATTGATATTATAAAGTCTTCTTGTAATTTGCTTAACAATAGGTGAAATCTGAAAACTAGAAGTTTTGTGATCCTATCTGATCAAAAACGAATGTTGTGATTCATTGATTAAAATATGAGATATTTCTCTATATAATGAAATTCGTTAAGGCTGGTCCTCAACTGCGAGGAAAATGTGGCTAATATTAGGCTGCCAATGAAGTAAATTGACATATCGCCTGTGCAAAAATTCGAGAACATTTTAAGATTAGTAATAAATCAACATTTAAATGTCGAAAAACTTTGTTGTTGCTTGATCTCATCTCGGAAAAGAAAGAGGTGCATATTAATAATAAGTGCAAGAAAAATGTTGAAGGACAACTAGACTGTCAAATGCTGTTTAAGACATATGACAGGAGACGGAACATTGACTCATTGTTATGATTCGGAAAGAAGAGAACCGTCTTGTGAATGGATGTTTGGAAACAAAAGGTAACCACCATAGTTAAAGTGGGCGAGAAGCGGGACAAGAATTTATTGCGCATGTCCGAATACACGAATAAAAAAAAACTCATTTTTAGCTTCTCAAGAAATGCAATTCGTGACCCATAATGCAAATAGTAGTGTTAATCTTACACCTTTTTTAATTTCCCAAAAAAAACAGAGGTTTTAAAAGAGGTTTCATATTTTCAGAGCAAGAAGACACTGTACTAGTTTTCAACCAGCATGTGAAAAACATGCCCTCAGATCCGTGATCCTTAAATTTGGGAAAATGGCTAAAAATAATGAAAAAAAGTATGAAATATAAAGGACAATATTTTGAAAAAGAATAAGAAGGAAGGAATCATTTCTATTCAACATAAGGTGTTTACACATTCGCATTGACAGTCAAAAGGTGTTTTACATTTACCATTCGGAATACAAGAAGAGGCAACGACATGAAACCCGGCATGATTATATTTTAAGGTTCTAAGTCAAAATGGCAAAAACGGAACCCTTATAGTTCCGTCACGTCCGTCCGTCCGTCCGTACGGCAGTTTGTCAGAGGCATTGTATTCAAGAACTACAAGATTTATATTTATGAAATTTATAGGGTAAATGTCTTGTATAAGTCTCTACTTAGTTTGATAGTTAAATGACAAAATTAATTTTTCAAAGGAGACCTCCATAGATGAAACAAGCTGAAAAAAAATGTTCAGCAAACATCAACGTATGGCACATATATCGACAGTTCTTTTAAAAATTGTTTTCGTCGGTTCGGAAATAATCGCTCCCGAAAGTTGCAGAAATTGTTCACTCTCTATTTTCTAAACCATATGTCTAAGACATATGAGAAATAAAGAAGGTAACGCATAATAAACACTTTCAATGAAAATTATTTTGAACATGCTCGGATATACTATTTTCCAGTTATTGCAGAAAAACTGCGCTTCTCAACATAAGGACATAAGTACCATGAAGATATGCTCTTTTGCTGATGCACTTTAGTATACTCTAGTTTAACATTATAGTCGATACACCTACTTGTTTTTCTAGTTAAGGCGACTAACTAGTGCTTATACCTATTCTGTGCGGGAAACATGATAAAAGAGTAATACACGTACTATTTTCATCTGTGGTGCATTTCTTTAATGGCTTCGGAACCCTATAATGAGCACGGTCCGACATGCCCTTAGCTAGTTCTTTTCAAGTATAAAACTTAAATTTATTATATCGACTCCCAAGCATTATCATTTAGATATTCACTAGCTTTGCGACGGATAATTCAGATCCCAATACTTTTCTTATTTTAATCCCGACCCCACATTTGGTTTCGTCCGCGATCCCCACTCTGGATTTCGCTCCCCGCCCCCCTTCAATTTTGATACCACTACTGATCACGGTTCCGATTTGTACGAAACCGGAGCAATTACTAATATCAAAATAAAATATAGCTTATATTACTTGTGTACAGTGTAGCTTTCTATGAGTGAAATAATTTTTAGAGTCCGTATAAAAGTTCAGTTATACTTCGTCCGCATATTTGCACCATTACACAAGCATGTGGACGGAGTCAGGGACAAATACTGAATTATATTTCATAAAAACCTTCACCGTGAGTACACTTACTTCACTTACTTATGCCAAATTCAAAGGTCAGTCAAACGGTCTTGGAGTTTAGCGATGTCATATACATATAACCATCCATTTTTATACATACAAACTTACACAATAGTAGTCTTTTTTCAAGAATAGCGATATTAACATTTTTTTGGAACTGAATAATTATCTAATTCTATTGATACCATGGGAATTTTATTACAAGAACTCTCATTATCTGATCCTAAAAATGGCAAGCATTTTCTTCTCATAAAAGGTGGCAATCTCCCACTTTAGGAAATCATTAATGATTTTAAGTGCATACATAATATCCTTATATATAGACTGAAAGTAAATAAATAGTTCGAATCACTTCTTTGTAAAAGAAATATTATTTGTAGTGTCACCAGTCTTCCTCCGAAGCAATACGCCATAAGATATGATGATAAAAATAGATAAAGCAAATTTCACCGTCAAGATATCAATAAATCGTCTCATTTATCTAATTTCAAGAACTGCAGAGCTCGGTCTACCCGCCACTCATTCCTATTCTTTCACCACTTTTCAATTGATATCAACTTGTTGGATATGAAAGAAATTAAATTTTAAGCCTTTTGTTTTATATGCGTTTAATAATAATAGGAATATTAATTTACTTACGAATGCAAAACTCAGCTAGAGATTTCATATTCGTTAAGACGTGCCTCATGTAGACTACCGTATTCCTTTCATAAAATTGTACAGTGGTAAATAAACTTTCAATAATAATTGAACTTTATTAGCCTGCATACCATAGAGTTGCGTCCTCGGAGGCCGCATGTAGGGCAGACACGAAATGCGCACGCTTCGCCCCCGCGGTCAGCGCCGCGCGCCGCAGCCGCCGCATCAGCGCGCGCAACCTCACGCTCTGCTCCAAGCACCTCCGCACCGCTTCCCTGGAGCATCGCATACTTAATTTATTCTGTAATTAATTTAAGCCGAGAGTTGCCAAGTTAAGCTGAAATCAAAATAAAAGCAGTAACAGTCTTCCATGTAGTAGCTCATAAAAATACCGGGCAATATGCAATCCGTATTTGTAAAACACTTTCACCAGTAAAAACGGAGCAAAAAAAATTTTCCTTTACAATACAGATAGATATAACACTTCAAATTCATCTGTTTGACAGAATTGTAAACATTGCCAAAATTGAATCTTTAATACTAAAAACCAAATAGTCATTGTCAAATTACCAATTTTATTTTTAACGAAACTGTAATAATAATACATAGATTACATTCGTTTTGATTTCTATGGCATTGATCACTAGCGTTAGCAAATTCAGGCACAGAACTTACACACCGCGACGGGGAGTCGAACCTCGTGCGTCCGACGCGAATATTTTACCACTAAGCTATGAACGCTATAACGGTCACTTAAGTACTATAGACTCGAAATAATAAAACTTATAATGCTCATTGAAATTCGTCGTCTAGGCAGCATTTAATTTGAAACTATAAATACGTCCTAAGAGACATATTTTATATTTTATGATACTATTTATATTGACCCCCAGATTTAAAACAATGCTGTGTTTTAGCAGAAATTTACATTTTTTTCGTTGGAAAACTGATGTAGTTAATATTCACTTTGTACACGTATGCTGAAGGAACATGTGTTTACATGTGTCGGTGGTCGTCGAGGGAGATGAGCAGCGCCAGGCCAACTGGCGGCGGCCCCGCGCGCCGCCCGCGTGCCGCTTGCATGGGCACTGAACCTGGAACAGAACTGGTGGCACTCCGATATATCATCTCGTTTAAAAATGGTGGTTTGCGATTTTTCTTTAAATGCTTTTGGGTTTTGGATCGTGCGAACTGAATATGGTGCGGGTATAATGGAATCCAAATGTGAAATAAACGTGTATATTGCGGTGGAAATTAGGGGATCCACCAGGGAACATATCTGCTGGGGTTTACGTAGGCGTGAACAAAAAATGGGGTCCATAAGACGTTAATGGGGTCCACGAAAATTTATCTGCTTTTGATAGCAAAATGTAAGCATAGTTTTGAAGGGCCTACCTACATTGTTTTAAGTACCTAACTAAGCAGATAATACTTTGATAAGGCAAGCGACTGTTACTTGTCCAAACTTGCGTATTCGATATTACGTACAATTTCGTGTACAGACTTGCAAAGCGCTATCCGCCCGACAATGCTTAATGCTTGTTCAGACATGAACTTGACCACCACTATAAATACTTGATGCCAAAGGCAAACTCATTCGTTTATTTCCGGGATTTCGAAAAATAGATGTTAGAAAATTTATATCAGTGTTTGCTAGTGCCGGAGAAAAGTAAGTACCTAGCTTTTTTTTGTTATAGTACTTAAGTATTTTGTTTACGTGTACTAGTCGGTTGATCACAACTGCTTGTATAGATAGGTAACTTAGTAACTTACAGATATTTTAATTGTCCTCTTTCGATTTAAAGACAAACACAGCACGTTTTATTCAATTGTTCTTTTATGAGAGAAGCACTGCCTCTCTAAAAAGGCCGAATAAGCAATATTGCAGGGGCGAGGCTTGAGCTTCGATGCCAGTTTGTCACGTTTTAACAATGAAGCCGCAGACAAAAAATACGCAAATACGCGGAGCGCGTGAACTCATTGATTTGATGAAATGTTAGTTATCGTTTTTATGGACAATTTTGGGATTTCGACTTTTATTTTTTCCTGCACAAATATGGTCAGTATTCGATACTGAGTGGTGTACTTTTTATTTGTACTACTAAAAATTAGTGGTAAATTAGGTACTTTAAAATTGATACCGTTTAGTGAAAACGTCTGTATTTGTCTTAGCGGTTTATTAGTTGGTCCTTTTACAAGCCGTAATTCTGTTTCCACGAGCTGACAAAGGCTGCGGTGTGATACCTATATTCAGAAAAAAACTTGGTTACCAAAACATTTTTTTTTACAGGTAAGGTAACTGACACGAAACATGGCTAAAGCAAAGAAAAAATGTCGACAATATAGTGTCGATTATTTGAAATATGGTTTTGTTCCATCAGAGGCAGACAAACAATTGCCCATGTGCCTATTATGCAACAAAGTTTTGAGTAATGACTCTATGAAACCATCAAAGCTCGAAGATCGTCTAAAAAGGTGTCATACTGATAAAATAGGTAAAGATTTAAAATATTTTCAAACATTGAAGGAAAAATATGAAAAGAGACCCACCATGCACAGTATGTTCGCTTCAACATCTCAAAGTAACGATGATGGCTTGCGGGCATCTTATAATATCTCATTACTTATAGCAAAATCTGGAAAACCGCACACTATCGGAGAACAATTAATTTTACCCGCTGTTGAAGAGGTGTTAAAAAACTGTTTTGCACAAATCTCCATTTGACGTACTAAAAAGAATTCCATTAAGAAACAATACTGTACAAAGTTGCATTGATGAGCTCTGATATCGAAAGTGAGTGATGATTTTTTGCAGATGATTGCAAAATGAGTTTTTTGCAATCATCTGCAAAAAACTCATTTTGCTATACAACTGGACGAGTCAACGTTACCCGGTAATGAAGCATTATTATTGGCATATGTCTATTTATTATGGAGGAAGAAATTCACGAAGAATTTCTATTTGCCAGAACTTTGGAGACTGACACTAAAAGCGAATCAATATTTAATGTCCTGAGTAATTTCTTTACGGAAAAATCGATTCCATTTACAAACATTATTTCAGTGGCAACAGACGGAGTTCCTGCAATGGTCGGGCGATATCGTGGGTTTATAAGTCATCTCAAAAGAATTATACCAGGACTTACAACTAGCTTGCAAAGGCGATACACGAACAGATAATAATATTTAATTACGTTAAGACGTTTATGTTTTGACTTTTATTTTGCACAAAATGTAGTAAAACATTCATTGCCTATGATCGCCTATAATACAGGCATTGATCATCAGTAATTTCATAAAAATCTAACCATTGTATTTGTTCTCATAACGCTACTTTTGAAAAACTTTGTTGTTTTTCGACTAACTCGACGAGCTGAGTCACAAATGTATATTTATAAACGATATAACGCGGGGCTTCTCAGCACAATAGCGTCTACAAGGTAGACAGGGACGAGTACAAAGGTCGAGTTCAAATATAAGCCAAATCGGTAACTAGTTTAGAAATTTCAGCATTTTAAAATCCGAAAATTACATATTTCATATGAATTACACACAAAAATAAAATTAAATCTATTTACATGTCGGCTACCGATTGGCCTTTTTTTTTGTATTTAGACCCGTTGTTAAACGTAAAATTTGCGTTTTTTGGCGATTCAATTAAACGAAAAAAAAAAAACGAAAAATGAATGCCTGTTAATGATTTTTTTCTGAAAATCTTTAGTAATAAAAATAATTTGATAAACCCCAGTCTCACTGCAAAATCCTTTTACAGCTTTTAAATCTGTAAGATTAAGAAGGAAGACTCACAACCCACTGATACGTCCAAAGGGAACATTTCGTGTTTAAATATTAGATCCAAGTTTCGGAAAACTTTTAGTAAAAATAAATTCAAAATAAATGGAATCGATACGCTTATAAAATATGTTTATTTCTATTGTAGCAGTTGTCTGCGTCTCGCTCAATTTATTTCGAACCAAGTTCAGACTCGCGTCCCGCCCAATACAACAATGAAACCGAGAAATACGTAGGTACTTAGCGCCAACTACATACGAGCACCGCCCACGAGAACGATGGAGCGTATTTATGAAACGAGGTCGGAAAAGAATTAGCAATGCAATAAAATTCTTAGCGCTCCACGCACGCTGCGGCTCCGCGTGACGGCGGCGGCGCTAAAAATAGAAGCGTTATCTGCCGCTTTCGAACCTTAATAAGTCGTCGAGCGGCGTGCGCGCAAACAGCGTGTTATCGGTGCATTCACACATCCATTAAAAACGACAATACGCGGCGTGACCCGCCCGATAAGGCCGTCACATGATGCCGTCACGCGCCCGCGCGACGACGCCCGCCGCCCTCCGCCGACAGAACGTGAACATAAATCTTTATCGCTCGCCTTCTCGTTTCGTGCTAATTCTACTGAATAAGGATTGCTAGTAGCTCATTCGCTTTGACAGCATTCTGCACAGTACTAAAACCTAAACTGCGTTTCCCCAAACACTCTTGGTGCGAGCGTGCGGACACTGCTCCTCGACGGGCCCGAACGCGCTAGGCCTAACTTTTTAAACTTTGAATGCAAAGCTAGCAGTCAGTCGTACACACATTCTTAGATACAGACACAAACTTACCTCTTACGGAAGGTTGTTGGAAAAGTAAAACCGTGATTCGTAAATCTTAACAGAACACGGGTCAATCTGGAAGTTATTTTTGTTACTGTTCTTTTTCAATGGTGTCCGTTGAGATCAATACGTCGCTGCATTCGATGGGGCCGCTCGGACGGCCTTTTCATATGCAGCCACTGCTTCCTCAACTTTCGTAAACCACTTTCCTCGAAGTTTTTATTTTATTTTAGGAAATAAACAGAAGTCGCATGATGCGAGGTCAGGGTTGTAAAGCGGATGAGCCACTATTTCTATACCTAACGTCCTCGAATAGTTAATTGTTGCCTGGCGGTACGTGGTGCGCCGCAGTCATGATGAAAGAGAATCAATCATACTGCGAGGTCATTTTTCCCGAACTTATTTCAAAACAAGAGGCAAACAATTGATAATGTACCAATCAGCAGTGACTGCTTTTTTATCTTCTAAAACAATCGGTGCCACTCCTAAGAAAGGAGCCGCCGTCTTTTTTCCGACGCTTTGACCTCGTTTTAATGTAGTAGGCAACTCCTCGTAAAAAACACCAATAAACAGACTGTCTTTTGGATTCGGTATCGTAACAGTAACTCCACCTTCCGTCACCTGTAACTATGTCGTATACAACATTTGAGTCACCACTGGCAAATCTTTGCATCATTTTACGGCAATAATTAAGTTGTTGAGCTTCAGTCAAATTATGAGGTATCCACAGAGTACAAAATCATGAAGGATTTTGAGCACTTGACTCATATCGATTCCTAAGCTTGTCCGCATTTACTGATAAGTCACTCTTTTGTCAATTTCTACCGTGAGCTACACAGCAATGATGTCGTTTTCGGTCGTCGCCGTAACAGATCGCCAGTCAGATTAGTGCGACCAGGTTCGAACTCGTTAATCCAGTTACAAACAGTGGCAAGGAACGGAGTTTCATCATGAAAGGTCTACTGAAATCTGTTATAACTTTTTGTCTAAATGGCATTGAAAGTCATAGAAAATCATTGCACGAAAATTTTCTCGCGTTGAATTCATGTTGACGTTAGACAAACAATTTTCTTTTACCGCAAATTTGTATAAATAAATGACAAACGTATGCAATATACATAATAAAAATTAAATATGTTAGTTTATTTTACAGTTTTAATAGTTTTTAAGTGGCCACTTCTACGAATTTTAAGTGTCATCTACGTGTACACCATCATCATATTTCATCATGCATCATTAATACGCAGAGGTTTAAGATGTATGCCTCCCTTTTTAGAAAAAAATCTCACAATTACTCCACATAAATTTTAGATCATTTTATAGATAATTGCTTGCTCTACCGGCATCAATAACTAAAAAAAATATTATTGCTCTTGTTTTTGTAAACTAATTAATTATTAAAATTATATATATGCTGTCATCTGACGACCTTAATTTTGAAACAACGTCAACATGGGTAACGGTCGGTAATTTTTTTCTTTAAATATTTCTTCGATCTGTCATCTGAGCTTCATAATGTAATACAACAAATAGAAGAACGTTATTAACAGTGTGCAAAATTAGAAACGAATTGAATACCTGCAATAAATTTAGATTCATTACATTGAATTGAATTTATTTACGTGATAATTACAAAAACGATAAAATAGAATGCCTAGGCAACAAACACTGGAAAATTAAGCAGAAAAACGTCAAAGTAAGTCAAATTGTATTTGACTTACTTGGACTTACTTAAACTATTCCTTATGAAGAAGTTTTGTAATAAAAAAGAAATAAAATGAATATTTACAATAATTTTGTAATCTGATAATTATTATACATAAATTGTGCGAATTCTTCGCACTGGGTACGTCTAGTATATATATATATTGGTTAAACATAGGCATGGGGCGCTAGTTCGACCATCAATATTTTATAATGGCGGTTTTGTATTCCTTTCTTCGTGAACGGCATACTAAAAGCATAAATTGATAAAAAAATGGCACTGCCTTCCACAATTGTAAAACAATCAAAAACTAATAATTATTAGAAGTACAAATAAGTTTCCGCCTTTTTTTGTTAGTGAAATGAAATGAAATTATGTTTACGATACGCAAATTGTAACCAACGTGCTTCAACGAAACGCGGTATTTAGATAAATTTTCTGTAATGATCTAATCTTTTCGTATTACCGGGAAATTCGATATGCTTTTAATAATACTGAATAATCGCTTAATTTTGCTGATGCGTTGAGATGATTTAGAAAGAATGAAATTAAAAATTTGATTCTTTCTAAATGAACAGAACACCTAACAAAAAAGACTAATGAACAATATTTTTAAATTTTAGCTTGGACACCGTTTTGCTCGGAAGATGAAACTGTCGCGCCATTGTTTAAGCTATTATTTTCGATAAACAACTTTATTCGTCGTTAATAAATCGCTCAATTACTTTGGAATCCACAAAATACCGCAATATAACGAGCTGACATTGACATCCGACGTTTAATAATAAGCGCCATAAAATCAGTCTCCTTTATTTGTTTTTTAATTATAATAAAACACAAGTGATTTAATTTCTAGAAATTAAGTCATTTTTAACTCTGTTGGGTAAACCCGTAAAAGCTCGAGTGGAAGTTTGTAAATGACGTTCCAAAATAAAAAGTAACAAATCTACCATTTCCAAATACTTTCCTTAATTTAACGAAGAGACTGTTTCATCATATCCTCAAAAAACTAATTCTTATTTATCGAAAGTACGTAGTACGTCGATTAAACGTTGCAAAAGTAACGATTTCTATCTACTTTTGGATTATGTTTTTGAATGTCTAATTTCTACTGGTTGTTCAAACTTATTTCGACGTAAACTATACCAAAAATATGTAATTTTAAGCGCTACTCTGTTTTTCTGACTGGCCGTGTTTTTTAACAGTATTTGTCAAGTTATACAAATCAACGTTCCCGTGATTATTTCAAATCGATTTCGTATAATTGAAAGCAGGGATTCGGGATTGCAGTTGACAGCGTTATCGATCAATAGAAGAAAATTAAGGTTTACGCGAACAGAGTCGCGAGTTACAGCTAGTTCCACAAATCTATAGATGTGAAATACATTATCTTTTCTTGGATAGTATTATCACCTCTAAAAGGAATTATGGTAACATCTAAACAGAAAGTCAATATTGTTCGTACATTGACTATATCGTGTTAAAAGCTGTTTAAAAATAATCGAGACCGCATACAGCCTGACTCAAATAAGTATACACGAGCTTTGAACTGGAGAAAAGACTTGTGGAGTGCGTGCCGCGTGCCTGACCGCGCGCAGGTGTGGTCAGGACGGCAGATCAGAACGAACATAGATCGTATTTTTTATCGAATCCAGATATACATGACGATTACATCTCCCGTATTGTTTACGGTAACTTTCATTGATAATACATTGTTCAATTAATTTCAATTTACGTATAGAGTGCAATAAAAAATGAAATTTTCCATTTTTTCTTTCGAATGATGACATCTTTATGATAACAAAAAAGATTGGCCATTGCAAACAATCAAATATAGAATTAAAATCCGTTTGCAGCAGTGGTCAGTTATGATTATTTTAGCAAATTTTCAACATTTTGTAATCCCACTAACTAATATTTAAGGTTATATTAAATTAAAATTTAGTTCGTTCACACCATATTATATTATACCCATACTAAAGTCTAAACGTCTCTTTATCACGTATATAAATGCGATAAAGAGACTTTAGACGACACAAATAACATAAATTTCATATCTTGCGATGGATATTTTAAAAGAGATATTCAATATGGTTGTTAACGATTTTATAAGTTATTTATTTCAAAATAGACACTGAAAAAACAAAGTGAGGCTGTGCCCCATAGTAAAGTGAACATTCTTTGAGGAAATGTCAGTGACCTTTCTGTACATAAATATTAAAATGTCATTAATAAATTTATTCAAATGTCATAGTTGACTCCTCACACTGGCTGACTCGGCAGAAGTTTTTCTGTCCTATGGTGGACTGTAGATTTTTTGATTCCTTTTTTTACTCATTCTACACATCTTGAAAAACATTTATATTAGTTCTTGTTAAAAACGCAAATATACTGTACAAATATGAATCATATATGTTTTATAAATATAAAATTTATTTTTACCTTGAATACATCGTCACCTATCGAATTCTAGATACTAGCACTATCGTTAGAATGATCGTTTTACAAAACAAACATTTTGTGTGAATATAACCTCAATCGGATCAATCGTTCAGAAGTTATACAGTGATTAATGCACACTACTTATTGTATATGAATGTTGACAGTTATTTAACACCAGGTTTTATTCATAAAAATAAATCATGACACATCTAGCAACTTAGGAAAATGTGTGAGATACCATTTAAAAGAGTTCGAAATGCGTATTTTTGGAAATTTTTAATAAATGATATAATAATGATATACCTCATAGTCTGCAATAAGACAGTCTTCCATAGGTTTTCTACTTTAACATATTAAGTTGAAGAAAAGTTTTTTCGTATTTTATATATAAAAAAAATAAGGTATCACATTAGTACTTACGACATAGCTGGAGAACTGGGGATCGACCACGAAATATATATATATTTTTAATTATTTTGAACTGAAAAATTTGAAAAAAGCAGATGTAAAAAAAGCTCGATACTTGGGTCGCACACGAGCTTACTGAAAAAAATCTAATGAATCGTTTTGAATGCACAATTCATTAGATTTCTGCTTATCTCTATTGAAACGTAGTAAAACCAAACCATATTTGAAAATATTAATCATTGGTGATGAAAATTGGATTAATTACGACAAGAACGTGCGAAAAATATCATGGCAGAAACAGGACAATCAGACGTACAGGAGAGTGGTATTTTAAGAGCGCTGTTTTTTAAGAGGTGTACAGAAAAAATCTACAAAAATTTTTGTTAAACTTCAAGATGTCGAATGAAATTATACGATTATTATATACTTTAAAAGTTTAAAACAACACAAAAAAGTAAAAGCAGTTAAATTTTCGAGCTCCAAAGTGGCGATAAATTTAGGGAAATGGCTTATAGGGTCAACAGTTTTTCATATATTTCAAGAAGTAATGTGACAAAAATAAAAATCGAACTTGTAAACCCGCCGAAACCGCGTCACGATCGTTAATAGAAAGTACAAACTCTTAGATAAAACCGATAAAAGCTGAAGCTCACAGTGAGGTGAAGACGGCTAACCTGTGAATCACACGAAGCGACGTCTAAAAGCTGACAGTCACTGAAATGCCTGGCGGGCGCGTGGTTCTGCCAGCTGCCGTCGCTGCATGCGCTGAGCTTTCGGCTAGGCGGAGCTGAAAATAAGGTGCCCTCGTAAAAATCGACACATATTAGCTACTAACTTTTCGCCCGCGGTTTCGCCCGCACGAACTAAGTTTCTTTTATTCCTATTATTGCGTCGGTTGGACTTCTTCACTGTTTTTTATACATGTACATTTTCTGATATCATTTCCTGCAGCTAAATGTAATACATGGCCGTCTTCAGGACGCAAGCGATTCACCTGGCAAATTTCACCAATTGGATTACTAAATTTATATAATGAAAATTTTATATCTGTAAGAAAAAAATTTAGAATCACTTAGCAAAAATAGTGGTAATAACTTTAATATGAGAAATAAAAATAGGCTACGTTTATATATTAGTTGACGACACAAGAACTCATATTCATTTAGGGGGATCTGTGTATGTTTAATAAGATTCCTGATGATATTATAAAACTTTCCCTAATAATTTAAAATCTTTATTAAGATAATACTCGTACCTTTGTAGATATTATTCCATCAAATTTGTAGAGTATTATAAAATATTATACTATTTTATACTACACAATTTTTGAATTTTTAGAGGATAAATGGGAATAAGCAGCTTCACTTCCTATAGGTTGGTTTTTTTTTTTTGTAATAGTTTTATGTATGATTGGAATTCTTTATAATTTTGGGTAAAAAAGAGCTACCCTCAAATTCCTTACTTATTCTTCCTGAAGGATAACTGCCTTACGGGCGAGTGGTATTTTAAAAAAGTAATAAAATCCTAAAATACTGTAATTTTTTCAAAACCTTATGACGTATTGGAAATGTTATTTTATAACCTGCAAAATGAAAGATATTTTCAATTTAAATTTAAATCATGAAAATATAACACATACAGATACCAAACACACTTCTTTATTCATTTAAACTTTTGCCTGCGACTCGTGTCCTTTTGAACACGTAGTCGTTCTAGTACTGTGCCTGTGTGTGCCGGCCGCGCCCGACCCCTACTCGTTGTAGTGTACCCCCGCCAAACCCAGTCTCGTTTTCTTCTTAAATAACAGTTCTCAATAATTCTTTCAGAACCATAAACAATCGACTAAACTAATAATAAAAATAAACTAACTCTGATCAATTTATTTTACCAGAGTTTTTGACTAAAGTTAAAAATTCTGGTAAAGTAAACTGACCAGAGTTTTTAAATTTAGTCAAATTAAAGCACTCAATTCCTACTTTGGAGTACACAATAGACACAAATGTTACATGAGACGCAGTGGGATGATGTGAATTTAAGACACAACGAAGAAATCAAGTGACTAAAAGTTGAGGTATAACTAGGTCCGTGAAGCAGGAGAGATGTACAAGGATCATACCACATGGAAATGTGTGGTCTCTGCTTACCCCTCTGGGGAATTGGCGTGTGCTTATACAGAAAATATCCATTTCACGATCTAGTCAGCTGAATCAAACATACACAAGGCGGCACGCGTTTGTAATTGCCCTGCTGTCATATAAATATATGCATTTGCCTGAAATGAATGCATTTATCAAACGAATATTATCAGAAATTGATACAGACATCAAGACAAATATCACTCACAGAAGTACGCACTTCTAGCGCGAAGGCGTTTTATTTTGAAATGTACGATTGTGGATCTTTTTATGGCATTCTTAACAACAATTGAGACATCACAATCAAGAAAAAAAAGTGATGCATTACATCTTTCTATTTTTTATAACTGATTGATTTAATAATTATAAAATTCCATCTTTAAACAGATAAATATGGGTGGAATATTTGTACAGAGAACAAATACTTATAAATTATATGGCGATTTTAAACTTCTCTAAGGTAATCTCATAAAGAAAACTGTTTTTAACAGAATTTAAAGGGGCAAGAATGTAAGTCATTCTTTCTAAAATAGAAAAACACTCCTTTACCCTTATACAACTTGTTCGCATCCATATTTAAAGTTTTCAAAAAAGATATATGAAATAATTTTAAAACTAAAATAAACATAGAAAAATGCCATCGCTTTTATTAAAAAAAAATAATCGAAGCGGTCATCAGCCTTAATTCAAATTCGCGCCATACTTTGCCTGCTATTGCGTGCCAGTGTTTGGCGCGGAAAAGTCACGCTTACTGGCATGCGAGTGTGCGGGGTCGATGGACAAGGGATCGATTAGGGCGGCGCGAAGAGGTCGCGGGGGGAGGGGGCACCTGTAGCGGCCCACGTGTTTAGGTAGGACTTCGTGGTGATTTTGATGACAGACTAATTTATTGCTTTTAATAAGATCACATCCTGAAGACGGATTAAATATGAATACAAAATGTATATTATAAACGTCTCTCTGAAAGTTTATCTGTCTATCCGTTTGTGCGCTTTGGTTCGAGAATAGGGTTTCTGATTTCTCGAGCTTTTCGGTTTCTCGGGACTCGAGAAATCTCGAGCTCTATTTCCCGGGAATTCTCGGGAAATCGAGAAATACTAACTTTCTATTCAAATTCCTAAGAAAATGTCAGCAGAAGTAAAAACATTGTTTGGTTTTTCTGTAATCAGCGTTTACTAACTAATAAAATCAACAATAAGTCAACTCTTGAGAGTTTTTACATACTTCAAGCATCATTAGTCATAACATAAAATAAAATTAAAGTAATTCTTTGGATTATCAACTTATCATTTACAATTCACAATGAATCAAGTTGCTTACACGTATACATTTCAAAATCAGTCTCATCTTTTTTTAAAATATATTTATTAACTTCTTTAATACTTATCTTAATACCTAAACAACAGTCTCTTAAATGTTGACGGACGACTTGTAAAGTTGTAACTTGTAAATTATTAAAATAACGTTAACAATAATTTGATGAGGAAAGGAACTTAGTTAAAACTGCTAGTGCTGAATAATCACAAATCTATCACATCTGAAATACTTAAAAGAAACATAAGTAAAGTAACAAAAACTTAAATAAATAAGAAAAATAAGATTTATCATTTTCAATGTACTCTACTCTAAGCTCTAAGTTATAGAAAAATTTTCTGTTTATTTATTGTTTTGAAAATATGCTTTTAAAAAAACTAAAGCATTAATTGCTTTATCTGACAATCTATTTCTAATTTTTGTCACAATATGTCCAAAAATGGAAAATACCCTTTCGTTTTCCGTGGAGGTGGGTTTGACAGTTAATAGTGCTTTGTAAAGTAATTCAAGGTTGGGTGTACGTTTGCCTGTTGTTTCGTACAGATGGAATTCTTTCCTTAAAATATTTTTAGTTAATGTGTTTATTGATTCTTGTTTCCCTTCAGTATTTCCTGCTTCTTCGATCGCTTTTTTGAGTTGTTCTTCAAAAGATGATGTAGATAGTGCAGGTGTAGATGTGGCTGTATCGCCAACTTGCAAATTTACGTCTGTTTGTAAGTCTAATGACGATGGGAACAGTCTATTGAAAATATCTTCGGTGTATTTGGTCAAAGCTTGTTTGCTACAATTTGACATTAAATAATCGTTTTTCTTTTGATGATATGAGTCATGATTATGCAGATAATGTAAAAGAGATATGAGATAAACGTTTCTTCTCTCATTGATCTTCGATTCCAGTGATTTCAAAAAGGTCTTGGCTAAATCCTTGTTATCCATGGAGTCCAATTGTTTGCATAAAATTTCTATGATTGCTTCTGATGATAATAGAGTACTGTCCTTTCTACTAAGAGCTTCAACTGATAGTTTCGTGGGCTGCAATATTTGATATATTTTCTCTAATATCACGACATTTTTATCATCCCATAAATGAGACATCTCCAGATCAATCAGAGCTTTTTTAATAGCATTCTTTAATTTGAGGAATCTGTCGGTCATCTGGAGCATTGAATTCCATCTGGTTTTGACATCAAGGGTTAAGTTTAACTCCCGGCCGAACTCTTTTTTTACGTACTTTTGAAGAGTAATATTCTTCAATGGACTTCTCCTAAACAGCTTTACTATAGTGCGTGTTTCTTTAAGCGCTTTAGTTAGGTTTTCTGCTGTATATTGAAATCTAGTATTTGATGTGTCATCCATTTCGTTATCCGATTCATCAGTGTTGGTGTTGGGTTCACTATCGTTGCTATCGCTCGAATTATTTTCAGATTCTACTTCTACCAAGCTGTCGCGTGTGGGCATGGCTGACTTAACTGGTTTTTTTTGCAAAAAGTTTCCAAAACTGATAAATGAATGGCATGGTTTAAGCACAGTATAGCTTCACACGGACTTTCACAGCCAAATTTTTTCATCACGTTGGGTCCATCATTAGTCACACCAACAACATGATGTTCAAAATCCAATCCGAATTCTTGTAAACGTGTCTCCACTATTTGTCTCGTTTCTGTTGCTCCACACTTACCTGGTATATAGACAAGCCCCAGATTATAAAATTGACCGCCTAAGAAGTGAACGCAAACATTAAAATATCTGCGATTTCGTAGACTCGTCCATTCATCAATGCTGCAACTAAAACGAGCACCGGTTTTCAACAATTTTTCCAAGTTTGTGATCAGTTCCTGTTTCTTGTCATCGTAGTATACTAATAAAATTTTCATGACATCGCTTTGATTCTGTGGTAATTTGTATCCTCTTTGTGACCTCTCGTATAAATTGACTTTTGGTTATGGATCTAATCGAAAGTCCGTCTTCCGCAGCTAGGCGTGCAATGATTTCACCAAGAGACATTTTGGAAGTTAATTGCAATGTTTGTTGGATTGATATAGAGCTCAATTTCGGTTTTTTTGGTGCAGATTCTTGTATTTCAGCTTCAGTGTGAAAGCTGATAGAAGCTAGAGGCTCAGTTTTCAAATTGATTTTATGTATATGTTCTAAGTGACGAACTAATCCGCTTGTATTTGAACCTTTGCACGCTATTTGTTTTGGACATTTCACACATTGTGCTAATGGTGGATCTTTGGTTTTAGTAAAATATTTCCAGACTTTTGAGCGTGTGGATCTCTCCATGGTAAACTGAAAAAGAAAACAAGAATACAGACATCACGCCGATTCACGCCATAATCTATCTACAATGAGTGCTCTAAAATGAACTTTTTGTTTACGGATAACAGAGACCATAATACTAGCAATAAATATTTATTGACGTCTAAATAATGACTTATTGTTTCGTTATACTAAAAGGCTGTTGCATTATAAAGAGTGATCAATGTATGGGTTTTAAGGTAAACCAACCCAACTCAAGTAATGTTAATAAGTTATAAGAAGTTTTTCGCTATAGTGAAGGGCATAATAAAGAGTTTACATTATGGTTATGTATAAGAATTCAGAATAGAATAAACTTACATTTTGCCGCTAACTGCCGAAGCGTCGTTGCCTGATTGCCTAGTTACAAAATAAACAAACGAACGATCACATAACACAACTTTCCGTCTTACAGTGAGGCGTGCAACTGTGCAACTAGTCGTGAACGGACGAGGCGCGCCGCCCGCAACCCGCAACCCGCCGCGACCCGCTAGATTCGAGCACACAAGGAAATAGTGCGCTGCGGTGACAATGGGTGCGAGCGAAACAGCGGCTAAGCTAACCACTGCCGCATCGCCACTACTCCAATTTTTAATTTAACGTTGTTTTTATTTATTATTATATGAAGTTGAGGAATTGTAAAATTTCTCGATTGAGTTAAATAAAATTGTAAAAAAGAACGAGAATTCTCGGCACAGAAACCCTATTCGAGAACCACTGGTCTAATTTAAGTAATTCTTTTATTTTTGGTATAGAAATATGTTATCTATGTTGGTTTTAGTATACACTGACATTTTCCCACGACTCCACTCGCGCAAAGATAGAATGAATTTCTTACTATTTCATGATTGGTAACAATTGTCCAAAATGAAATCAAAAACAAAATTGGTCTGGGATGGAAATTAAGGGCCCAACTGAGTGAGATCGTTCCATAATAAAACAATGTGGTGAGGTAGTACGTATTTTCGGCGTAACATTAAGCAATCCTCTGGAATAATTTGGTATTGACTCGAGGGCGAAAACGATATCGAGATCGAAATCAAAATTGAAATCAGAAGCTCAATAGAGAGTTTGAGCGACGAGAGCGACTGGGGGAAGCGATATCGAAATACGAAAGGAGATTGTTCTGTTAATACCAGGTCTGAAACTAAAGCCTGGTCTGGTCTTGGGATCACCATTGGGTCAAATTCAAGATTGAAAATAAGGTCAGTAACAGGCGTGGCGTTAGGTACTTTCATTTCCAAATGAAATAGATATAAAAGATGAAAAAAATTATTATATGTCGTGGTGCGCGAAACCCTTGGCAAAAGCTGCTTAGTATTAAATCAGGTAGTTGCGTTTTAAATTTTATTCTCAATTTGTATCAAATGTTCGTCATCATGTGGGCGGATTGTCTTCAAACAAACGACCCGTGATGAACAATGCCTTTCGATGACATATACACAAAGCAAATTACATAAACACAAGATGCATGCACAACGACAAATGGGCAAAGCGCCCATTTGTTTTGGAGCAATGGACAAGACATCTGCGTGCGAAAACAGTGTAGGCTGAAGTGACGTCACACAAGTAAGTGGTATGGTTCTCCAAAACAAAAAAGAATATAATGATTTCTGTATTATATGCGCGATAATTGTAGAGGTACATGGTAATAATAAAAATAAAATTATTACAATTTTGATTAACGTTTATAAACAAAAATTAATAACATAATACAATAAAAATGAAATTCATAAAATTCACACATAGATTTCACATATTTCAACATTAGAGCTAATTGTTGGATTATAAAAGCGAAACACAGCTTAAGAGTGTTGTTGCAGGTCCTTAGTGCACTTTGTCATTGCAGCATAATTGGAGGTATACCTTCTATTTTAGCGTTTCCTTTTTATAACCGTCTCAATCTTCGAACCCCAATAGAGATAGATCTTAATTATATAAAAATGTATTAAAGACATGCTCATGAAAAATGTACGAAATATCAGGTCATGAAACCACCCATTATTGAGTCAATGAATATTTAAATTATGGTTATAATTGAGCAACAATACTATTGATTTAGAACAATATTAGAAAAATATACACAATGTTTTGCAGTCGCTTTTTTCTTTATTGTATTTCTGAACCAATGGTAATCTCATTTTCAGTAAGACTGTACAACACTTTCGGGGCCATCCATAAATTACGTCACTCGTTGAAGGCCTGGGAGGGCGGGGGGCCGGGCGGTCAACGAAATGTGACAATGCGCGACAAGGAGCATGTCAAAAGCTTCGTGGCGTCAAGTCCGAAAACGAAAAAAGGTTTATATCTTTTGTTTTTTCCAATATTTAAAGTATTTTGAACAAAAAAAAATGTAAAAACTGTTTTCATTTACGTGTTATCACCTGAGACAAGAACGGGGGTCGTAACCTTATTGATGTCACGTAATTTATGAATGGCCCCTTATAGTGAATAAATTATTTTTCTATAGTGAATTAATTCGACCAACAAAGATCTGATCAGCAAACTGAGGAATTAATATTTGTTCTAATCAAAAAACTACAATGTTATAATCTCTCAATTTTAAACCTAAGTGACCTTCATAATATAGTTGTAGGAACTTCTTGTTTTGTTAGATGTATATATTACAAATAGTAATCAGTGTGTACTATTGCCCTTTTCAAATATAGAGAATGATTTGGATTACTCACTACAAAATTCAATGAAATTCTTATGAAATCAATTTTCGAATATTAATTATATTTTATTATTTTGTCTAGATCCTTGACAGCACACAATCACATGTGGGTAGGAGGTGCATAGATAACAATATGCTTACCATCAAAGGAACAAACATCTTCTTCGGAACTTTGTTCATCTAAAAAATCAAATCTTGTACAATAATCTGAAGCAGAAGTAACGCTGCTCTGTGGTGTCTGGTCCCCATAGAAACCTGAGAACAAATACTTTATCATACACTTTGTCATTGCTCCAAACCTTCTATTCCTTTTGAGAAAGATTCATTCTTACACTTGGCTCAGACAACATACGAATCATTGACGCTGTGAAAATAGTGACAAAAAACGTCGCATTGGCTTAAAGTAGGAACCCAGTAGCGGAGGCGCCGAGGGGCATTGTACTTGCACATCACATCATTTGCAAGCGATTCATAACGACAATGATTTATATGTTGACTGTAGTTACTATCCAGTACTTTAGCACTTTCATTTTTTATAAAATGTTTAAATTTTTTAATGCATAATGTAATTAAAATACACCATTTAGCAACAAATATTATGACTTAAAATATCGTCAATATATGTATACAACTAGTTTTCAACCCGCGTTTTGCCCAAGTGGATATAGAATGGATTCCTACATCTTTATCTTAATTGATTTTGCTGTCAATCTCAATTCCGTTCCCGCTTTTAATTCTGGTCTCGCTACTGCTCCTAATTTTGATCCCAGTCACACTCCGATTGTAATCCCGGTTCAACTGTCGATTTTGGTGGTGGTTCTCGATTCTGATTCCTGTCCCACTTTCAATTTCAATACTGCACTAAGCACGGTTCCAATTTGTACTAAGTCTGGAAAAATATTAATATTTTATTGTGTGAGGCGTTAATTCGCGGAAATCCATAATAGACGCTTGCCTGCAACATGCATTAACATGCAGCATGAAACCCACCGCTGAACCGCAAATCTGCCCCTGCACTATGAAACTCTATCAAAAGAATTAAATATTGATTCAAGAGGATGGACAGATATTGAACACCTAAGCAAGTGTCTATTTTGTAAATATTTCAGTCTGCTAATCGTTATATTGTTGATTTCTACATACGTTTCATACCAATCAGGCACATCCTCAGGAAAATGCAGACAATCACATCCATTAGGGCTTAAGGAGTGTTAGAAACAACCGACAAATGCGGACACAACCTCGTTATTTGAATTGCTGTCATGCAATGCGACAAAGGCTGACGAAAGCATCCTTACCAGTAGCCACAGACCACCACCAATAGACATGCTTGTCAATTATCACAGACCAACCATCCAATAATGGCGATTTATAAATGTTCATTTGGTCATTGATCATATTATTATTTTCTTTATGTTTTAAAACTTTGAAAGATTTCAAAACGTTTAAACGTAACCCCTTCTCAAACACATGCAAAACATCGAACTTGTAATCGTTATTGAGCTTATGACTGGTTTCTATTAAATGCTTAGCAAAATGAGATCTAATTTCTTATTTTTAAAACTCGAAATATGTTCCTTGTATCTTATTTCAAAACATGGCAACACAAATTGGCGGCTTATAAATCTATGATATATTGGTTATTCACCATACTTCTGAACAATCATAATTTCTCATTAGAATTAAATACCATTTACAATATAGCATTGCCAATGTAGGTTTCGATGAGTAAAATATAGAATGGTCTAGTAGTTTGGTGCAATAGTACTAATAGTAGTAGTAATACATGGACGAAGTCGGAGACAAATGCTAATAAATATTTTTTTAAATTACGCGTGTGCTGAATGCAACATTGTGTAAAAATTTCAAGTCGATCGAAGAAGTAGTTTTGCGCCGACAAACATTGGATATTGTATTTTTAAATATATAAAATTAAAATTTTTTATCATAACCATATAAATTGGTGTCAATATGAATAGCAAATGGGATATTTATTGCATTGTCGTTGCAATTATTTTTCTTATCTAATTAGTTTGTTATTTACATAATTTAATTCATGTCTTAAAAACACCTCATAGAAGTTGTGACATAAATTTAATTTTGTATACCTCTTTCAGATATATTTAAAACATTTGTACATAAAAATAATAGTATTGTTTTTCCCTTGAATACCTACTAAAGGTAAAAAATAAAACAATATGAAATTGACAACTAACCTGAATCTCCTCTATCAAATGAGAAACTTAAGGATACACTTTCATCAGTCTGATTCATTGACTTGGTACTGTTTGTGGTGTCTCTACTGCTACTGACGCTGATACTACTACATTTATGTGAACTGATTTTGCTGTCCCTTGTCTGACTCCTGCTGGTGCATGGCACAGAAAATATTTTTGTGCACATCAGTCTAAGGCAAAAGAATAAATCATTCTCATCACTCATAATAATAATAATAGTAGAAAATGGTTAAAAGAAAATTTTTTCTATTTAGAATATTTTTCTTGTTTTAAAATCATTAACAAAATGAAATACATAAATAATTATGAAAATGATATTTAAACAAAGTATTTCTTTATGAAGTTACAAATATAATGAAATTCTTTTTAAATACTAAAAGGTTACATACACATATTTATTTTTGTGAAAAAGAAGTTAAAGTATGAATCCTAATGGTTTATTCATTCAGAACATATGATACAATCACATTTTTCTTTCAGGTTTGATAATTATCACAAGCAATAGATAAATCTTTAACACTTAAGGTAATGGCTGTTACTGAAAATATTATAATTTTAATAAAAAAAAGTGAAATTATAATTTTAATGCATAAAAAACCAAAAAATTATATGACATCCAAGACGTTTTCCTGTGTAATTTTGTAAAATGAAGTTTTATATGTATTTTATAAATTATGGATTAGTCATAACACACTAGTGCCCTGACTGTCTAATGGACAAATTAAAGCACTCATGTTTTAAACGTTTTTAAACTTATTCAAAAAAACTGTATTACTGTCATGTCACTTCTTGTAAATTAAAAAAACCTTTAACAATAAAAATAGATTTATCATATACTGACTGTACTAAGTTAAAAGATGCAAGCGCAAAATGATTAAGCCTGTCAGAATGGGTTATTTTTTATACTTATATGGCGCTAATGGTCTACTAATGATATTGACGTATGTAGGCAATGCAGTACAAAATATTTTAAAGTAGTAAAAAATAAGAATCACAAATACAATACAAACACTGTAAAGTTTAGACTGAAGTAAAAAACTAATAGAAATAATAGTATCACCTGCTTGGTTGATCTGTGATATGTATCTTAAAAGAGATCCCTTTGTAGCTAAGAGCTACCGCTCCAAATATCATCTCACCGATAAGCGTCGCGTCCGCCGTCGAGCCCTTGTACTGCAAAGGACATTTATTATCATACAGCGCCGCAAAAAAGTATTTAAGAACGCCATTGGATGAAATAGACATTACTTATGACACAGAATTTATCACATTTTTTTTTAATTAGTACTTTTTATAAAAAACAGGAATAGAAAGAAAAGTTAAAATCAAAAACAGGCTATAGAAACATTTACTAAAGTCCATAAAAAAATACATATAAAATAGGGATTTATAAAAGATAATGAATAGAAAAACATTTGTCAGTAAAAAGTTCCTTTCGCTTTTTGATAGATGTTTACTATAAACTATACCATAAAAAAAAACAAGCTTAAGTAAATAAAAATTACAAACAAACTCTGAAATACTTCTTAATAAAATTATTTATATTTACTTATAATTTTATTAACTTAAAATGATTTATGGTTATTTTAATATTGTAAATAATAAAAATAATATTGTTTTTATAGTTAAATATTTAAACATTAGATGGCGTTTTCTCAATATTTATTCAAACATAATTCTTTACATTACTAATTATTTTAATAGTAAATAAAAAGTAGTATAATTTGCATACATAAAAAAACATAAAACATTCAAACAATTCTCTGAATTTAAATATTTCTTTTTAAAAAAATTGAGTGTGGTGATAATATAATATTTAAATTTGTATAAATATTTTCATTACAAAAATTATGAAATGGTTAGTCAAATATTTTTCTTTTATACATTTTTAATTTTAGATATATATTTTTTTATTTGTGTTTGCAAATAAAATGTTCCAGCAAATAATATGTTTTGAAGTTCTTCAAAATATTATGTTCTTTTCGAAATTACGTATTAAAATTATTATACGATAATTAATTATAATAAAAATAACAATGAAATTAATCAAAACGTTTAAAAGTAATTAAAATAAAAAAAAAAACAAATGATAAGACGATTTGAATCCGGGCACCCCGTGCGCGCGACGTAATGCTAAACAGTGGAGCTAAATCGTACAACTGATTCTCATGCGAAAATAGTTATGCTGTACTTCAAATATCCTATACCACGATAGCACTTACAAAACGTTATTTTTCACGGCTTATCTCATCGAAGCGTGTTGTTCCAATAAATTTTAAGAGACGGTGAGAGGTGAGGGTAAGGGAGAGAGGGTTGAGAGAGGGGTGAGAGAGGGGAAGAGAGAGGAGAGAGAGGGGGAGAAAGAAGAGAGAAAAAGAAAGAGGAGAGAGAGAGTCCCATGGAGGGGTATAACGCTTTTTCGTCATGTTACGTTTTCTACTACTCAACTCCTACCGCGATAAGGAACTTTGTTCCAATACTAAGTATTTCATTAAGAGGTAATGGTTTAAAGTTACTAAAATATGAAACAATAGGTGTACATTTGTAAAGCATTAATTTCATATTTTGATATTATTTATTAATAATTCCCTAACATGGTAAACATGATAGAAATACAGAAAGCGTCCCACGACAAGCGCGTTTGACTATCCATAATAAGGTCCTAATTCAATGATTATATAGATAGTAAAAACTGGGTATGGCAGAAGAAAAATGAAAGTAAGATCAATGTAATGGAGATGCGATCTTGCATAGTATGTGTAGATTGTTTCGGAAAAATAGAAGTAGAAACAGTGATATCAGAGAACGGTGTGGTTTGAAGGAAGATGTAGACTACAGTAGAGAAGGTATTTTGAGGTTTTTTGGCCATTTGGAAATATAAATGAAAATAGACTTAAAAAACTAAACTGTAAAGCGAATGTATGTGATAGAAACATCGGCAAGGGTCGCCCTATAAAAATCCTATGCAGACCATGGTGGAGTATTAAAAAGTGACCAAATTTTAAGCATCTGAAACCGACGAACTTGAATGAAAATATTAAGGATGTCATTGAAGTGAGGCAGATATGCAAAGATCACGCCATACGGAAATCTAGTCTCGGCCTACCCTTCTAGGAAATGGGCATGAATTCATATTATTATTATTTTACATTAATTTATGTTCCAAAACTGAACAGCTCCATTGGCTTCACAAATCACTAACAATTACTTTCCAACAATATAACTAGCTATATTATACCTTCTTGTTATTTTTACCATAGCCAGGTTTTAATATTGTAAAAGATCTTACACAAATGTATGAGTATATATGAATTTCATTAGTGTTGACAGTTAGTTAATGAATATTTCATATTAAGTTTTAGAATAAACTCATACAATCACATCTTTTTCCTATAAATAAAATAATTCTGACCCAAAAAAAATACTAGAAAATTCTCCATATTTAATTTTTTATTTCTACTCAGACTGGTCTCACTATAATTCTTACATATATTAAGCTCACTGTATGCAGGAGTCTCTGAAATAATTTAATAATTCTAATTTTTTTTCAGCTTAGAATGAAAGCAATGCAAATTTACAAATATTAAAATCTTCTTGGTACAATAGTTTAGACATAGTTAACTCCATCTATTTTTGTCTCTAAAATAGGTCTAATCTAAAAGATCTAAAAAAAATTGATTTTGTTTTTTACTATTTAAAAAAGTCAATTTATTTTAGAAATTTATTATTATATTTCAGTTCATAAATCTCAAATCAAAATATTTTATATATTCATAATCAGACGCTTTTTTTTACTATACAGTAATTATTTTATAACATAACTAGCTTTTGCCCGCGACTCCGCCCGTATACATAAAATGAATTCCTTCAATATATATATCACTCCATCACGAAATCAACATGACGATTGCTATCCGTTCTCGATTTTGATACAGTCCTGCTCTCGATGTTGATTTTTTTTAATTCCAATTTTAATCACAGTTCCGTTTTTGATTCCAACTTCAGTGTCGATCTAAAGAAATTCCAATTTCATTCCTGATTCCAATCCTCTCCTTAAATTTTGGTCTCAGTACTGATAACGATTCCGATCACACTCTTGATCCCACTTTTGACTTCAATAGCTTCAGCAGCTTAAAAATAAAACGAATAGCAAAAAAGTATTTAGCCAACCTTTACAGAAATTATATCATGATTTATTACTTAAATACAGTTAGTTATATTATTTACAAAAAATAATACACTTAATACATACATAATATTCTAATGAGCTTATCATTCACACATCATGTTATATAAAAAGAACAATCATAAAACATGATTTCAAAGTTAAAGAAATCCAAAAAGGTTAGATTGGAGATGGAGTTGTAATCACGTGTAAATACGTGAAACATCTTGTACTAATGGAGAGTGTATGGGCACTAGAATACCAAAATGACATCGCTGATTAAACAAATATATCACAAATCATATTATTTCTTTTCATTAACTATATAAAAGCTACACAGTGCTTATGGTACTCACAAACACATGTAATTTTCTACTGTAGCCTCATACCCATAATTGAAGCTGATAAAGTGATCTCTCTTTGCTCCAATTGCAGCATCTGACATACCTATGGGTAACACCCGAAACTGCCGTACTTGAACCCAGTGCACTCATAGATGTTTGTAGTAGGAAAGACACATTAACATCAACCAAGTGCAAAAGCACTTGACTTAATTTAACCATTCCCTATATACAAGAACACATTCTGCCATAGCCAAGAGATCATTGATGATCAATACCTATGTACACAAGACTCTTGCAACCTGAGCTCTTGCCCACCATTTTTTGATGTAGAATGCATCGCTTGCAAGGACACCATATTCTAGCCCTTGTCAAATTTCAGGAAATTACACAAATTTGTAAATTTTATAATTAATTATGAGAATGAATATGCATTATGTTTATTCCACCTACAATAGCATAATGAGCTCTGTTAAATGCAACTACTCTCACTTGAGTTGATAAACATTTAAGTTAGGACTAAATAAACCCATCGCGCGAGGACGCACTTTGGCAATGACATTTTGTATTACATGTGGGTTTTGCAAGCACCCCTTACTACTCGAGTCCAGAAATGTTTCCCATAAAAATAAGAACAGGTTATTGTCTAAATTATTACATCATACTGATGCAAATACATCATATTCAATATATGCATGACTTGTAAATTTAAAAAAGATTAGTAAATTTCAACAATTACAATAAGTATTATCATGACAAAGTAGTTTAAACCCCTGTAAATTCTAGTCAATATACATGAAATTTTGTTTGGTTAGCACTTTGTACTATAATTTTAATATTAACTAATTGGAAATTATTTTAAAACTCACATCTAATTTTTTATCAATGTATATCCAAAGCATATGTGTGCCAAAGTTTAAGTATATATGTTTCTAAAAAGTATTGCTGAGACTCTGGTAATTAACCAATAGAAACACAGAGCTGACAATTTTTTTCTTCTTTATAAACCTTAACCTTCGGAGTGCTATTTATCTTAAAACTATTTTATTACTATATTTAGGAATTATTAAAAAAATTATAATTTTCAAAACACAATATAGAGAGATTTGATAATGTGTTTAATAAAAACATTTTTCAATTGTTTTTTTTGTGTAAAATTATTTTCCCATTCTTTTTAAATTTAAACTTTTCTTCGATTAAGTTTTGCACATTAACAAATTTATATACCAACTTGTTTTTATAACAAAAATATAATAAAACGTAATTACATTGATAATAAAACTCAACAACCACAGTGAAGCACATACTCATCTTAAATCACATGACACTGATAAGTTAAAAGATAACTACAAGATTTACACGCAACTTCAATTTTGATTTAATCCATTATTAATGGATTTATCAGAAGTGTGAGTTGTTTCAGAACAAATATAACTCGTTCTTTCAGTTGTACATACCCAAACCAGCTAACAATCAATTTATAAGCCATCTAATTTTAGACACTGAGTGATGAGTTTAAATGAAATAATTTGTGCACTCCCCATGAGATATCATCACCTCAGTAAACATAGTTTTATTCTTGATTTAGATAATTGTTAGGTTGTAATATTTGTGTCTAATTCTGTGTGTCAAATAAAACTATACAGAGTACCTGATTTAACTTTTTTTTTGCATAGAGGATTGATTTCTATAAACTTTATTCCATGTGGACAAAGAATAAAGGAGAATGCCCATGAAAGTCTGAAATTTAAACCCATATTACATACTTCAATTTTTTTTAATATAATGGACAGTATACTTCAAATTTAAGAACAATATGCAATTATTTACCAAGATTTACAAAAATTCAATAATTTAATTTTTTAAGTTTTTATTTATGTGTTTGATATATGCACAGTTCTAAATAGATATATGTCCCTGCAGAAACAAAAAAAATCTGCTAGTAATAAACAATGAATATGATGATCTCCAATTATAACTTTCAAAGTAACCCATAACCTAACTACCTGCATTTAACAAAGAACAGTTTTCTGTTATGATCTCTTATTTTTTCAGGATAAAAGTCACCTATGATAAACACATTATATTTCATTCAGAAAGCTATTTGTAAGTGACACATACATATAAAAGTAAACTGACTGACATACATCAATGCACAACCAGAACTACTGGATCTAGACACTTGAAATTTTGCAGATTTCTGTTACGTGAGCACTATGTAAGGATTTTTGGAAAGCAACCTCTAAAGAGGTGAAAAAAGTTAAAACTTATTGTATTGAAAATGGAAACTGTTGAAGTTACAAATTGTAGTGATATAGTGAAATAGAAAAATAATTACATAGTAGATTGTTTTTTCAAAATTAACTCAGAAAATGGTAAAATATTGTATGGCAGCAAATCAAAACCACAAGCTATACTAATCTTTACTAATATATAAATATGTGGGGTCTGTCTGTACATACAATTATTTGTGTTGAATATTAAATTTAATCCTCATTAACCACTATTCTATCATTTTTTAAAGTTTTTGATAATCAGTCAGTCTGTCTGTCTTCTATGTCTTTTACAACTTAAGTATGGTTTTACCGATTTTAGTAATATTTGAGATACATTAAGAACATGCAGTTGAGAAAATGATAGGCTATACACTATATCGTTAAAGAGTCTGTCTGTTTTTTGTCTAATTGATCTTCGAAACGGTTGAATGGATTGTAATTAAATTTTGAATAGAAAGAGATAGGATGAAAAATATGACACTTTTTATTTATATATCCTATACTAATATATGAAACTGTAAATAAAATATTTTTTAAGATTTTCTCGGAAAAAAGAAGTTTAAGTGCATCAAAGAATAATTTGATGCACCTAAACTTCAAAGAATAATATGATGTACTTAAACTTCATTTATTGATTTTTCACTGTAAATTTATGTATCTCCTTTTATAATCAAAAAATGGCTTATCTTAATGAAATTAAATACAGAATACAGTAAGAACAAACAGTTGCATAATTGATAGTCTGTAATATTATGTCAATGAAGTATCTATTTCTTTGTTTGTCCAGGCTAATCTCTGAGAAGGCTGAATTGACTGTTATCAAATTTTGCTTCTTCTTCAATATAATATCTTCTGTGGTAGAAATTTTGTTTGTTTCCTTTGCATTCCTAAACTACTTATGTTTTCTATGAAACTGGTGATATATAGTAAGCGCATGGCGAGCTTTCTAAAAAAACTAAGAACTTTGTATCTTACTTTGTGGGTATATTTGTACTATTAAAATGATCTAATAAACCAGTTGTAAAAATTTCTTCAACTATAAGAAGCTCTTTGAGTAAAAGAAACTGTTAACATTTCCCCTTGGCTTCATCTTCATATTTGTGCTACTATAAATTCCAAAAATTCTTTCATTCATAGAAAGCAATAGTATCCTCGAGTAATATAGCCTAAATTTTATTTGATAATATAATTCACTCTGGCTTTGTCCAAATGGTAACTGTGCCTAGTAGTTGAATCAAATTACAAGCAAGACAAAGAGCAAAATCAATAGTCAGAATCAAAATCGAGACCAAGGTGAAAATAAAAAGTAGACCCAAAATTAGAATCAAAAACATAACTGAAATCAGAATGGAGAACAGTACAAAGTAGTATGAAGGGTGGAATCAGAAGCTACTTGGATCAAGATTGATGTCGGAATCAAAAGCGGAACCGCAATGAAATCGAGAGTAAAATAAATTGGCAGAGAGCAGAACTGTGATTGTAATAAAAAGGAGATAGCATCAGGATCTTGGTCAAGAGTGATCAATCAATACATACAGATTTAAGGAATTCATTATGTGTCCATGCAGGTTGGGGCGCAGGTAGAAGCTAGTATTGTGTATATTTTTAATGAATAATTGAGATTTTACACTATTTTATGTAATGTGGCCCTCACAATAGGTGAACATTATTGTCAAACTGTCAAAAAGATGGATTATATCAATATGTTAAACCGGAGACATAAAACTATTCAAACTATTCAAATATATTTGATATGGATATTGTAAAACAGATTTATATCATGCATATGGCAGTATAATTTTCTACAGTGACATTACTTTGAATTTTCATAATAGGCATATTTGTAATAACAATATTACAATTTTTGTGGAGTCAAATCTAAAGCAATTTTGTATAAATTTTTAAGTGAAAAATTTAGTCATGAAGGAAGTAGTTACATGGAATTAAAAAGAATTTGGAAAATTTAAACTTATTCATCAATGAACTCACCAAAAAAGTAAAATCCTTAGTTGTTTCAACAATATAAGGTATGTTGCTCGGTTGTCTTGCATATTTCTCGATATTATGTTCATTTGGTATTTTCTGTATAGTAGAAGAGTCAAATAACAATTTTCTACCCTTCCAATCACATTCCTTGAAAAGAAGCAACCGCACTTGTTCTGATGTGATTTTACAAGACCTTAAATTATATATCAAATTAATAAAGGCTTAATTTTCAAATCCACATACATTTTTTTAATGCATCCTAATATACAATGAATATGTTACGATTTTATGTTAAATATGAATAAAAAGCATAAAATCAAACATATTCAAATTACTTTCCTCTTGCTCACCATACAATGAGTAGCTACAATACCAAAACTTAGGGAGCAAATTTTTTGTCATAGCTTTTAATAAATTAAACATCAAAGTATAAATTACCTAATTTTCATTTTATGTCATACTAGTATCAATTAATTTCACCAACATAAATCAATTATAAACCACAAAGTTCATCTTAGAAAAATAGTATTATCTATTAGTGAGAAGCACTTTTAACTTTGAAATGAAAATGTAACACGACAAACTCATTCAACACCAAAGGGCCGTGTGATCAGAGAGGAATGTGCTAGTATACTAAGTATAGAGGTCGCAAAGCGCAAGACGCAGAAGCGTACACAAACGTCGATTAACCGATGACAAACCTCGCTGACGTTATCAGCTGAGCTCTGAGCAAAGCGCAAACGCGGCCCCAGTCGCTTCATATCGAGTGTCGCAGTGACTCGCTACCTTCGCTCGCTCCGCGCCTCTGCGCCGACATTGACGTCTCGCTCTCCATAATACACGATACTTACCAAACTCGTATAAGAGGCCAGGCGACTCAAGGCACACTTCTTCCCGTGACGCCCGGAAATAGAATTCATGAATGAAAAGCACTTGTGATGACGTACCTGGTGTGGTCGCGTGACCGTAAATCGCCGTTGTCTAATTTTCTCTTCGTCACAAACAATTTATCAAACAATGCCATCGCTTTTTCACTTTCATATCGATAACGTTCTTTGGATGGGCCCAGCCAACATCCTGATTTTTATTTTACTACGCGTTCATCGTGCTTGTTTTTCTTTTGCTTTCCCAATAACTTACACAACATAAACGTAAATAATTAATTGACATATCACGTGCGCGAAAGTCATATGATTATAGCCATAGACAAAAGATTTCTGTTTGCTAAGGTCAAGGTTAATTCTCCCAAAAGATACATTGTTAACACAAATAAACTCTTTTTGTGAAATATCTAAAAATTTTGATAAATTTGTATGAACTATAACACAAACAGAGTAAAGAATAATAGCATTGTGAAGTATTTAAACAATGTTATAGTCATAATTAAAAACATATTAATTTATTTGAAAAATGGAAGCGATTTTAGGAATTAATGAAGAAGATTCGATTTTTCTAAACGATGGACTTCACAATGTCCCTCTTTTTAATATTTTTTTTAAACATTACGTATTTTGCATTAAAAATAAATTGTAGTAAAATAATTTTGATACATGAAAATAAAATGTTTAGTGAAAGTTGGTTTATATTGTCTAAAAAGATGTTGACAGATAGACACCGTTGGTTGCAAGCAGCTCAAGATCGTGTGTCGTGGAAATTTAGAGGGTAGGCCTTTATTCTGCAAAAAACGACCAATGATGAAAATATTATGTTATATTAAATTACATCGTTTTAATCCATCTAAATTAAAGGAACGTTTTCGTATTGTATTTATGTATTCATTGTCGTATTTTAATACATCCAAAACCACAAATCGCCATCATATAATACGAAATTCAGATAATATTGATAAAAATTATTCGATAAGATGAATTAATATTTCGTATAGATTGTCCACTTTTTCGAAGAAATATTCAAAAATGTGAAAATTTTGACTATGTTCTTTTGTCAAATAATGAATCCAAGGTATTTGTTAATTTTATTATACTAGGTATTTTGAATCTTAAACAGCACAAAAAGACAAAGTGTATTTTTAATTTCAATGAATAATAAAAACATTGTAGTTCCTTGACAAATACGATCTAACACAATTTAATTTAGATAAAATTAAACATAATTCTATAACATGGAATATATAGAGTCTACAACATAACAGTGTTATTTATTTAATAAAATATTTTTTTAATAATATACGTATAATGTAACGACTAATAATTCATTTTCTTTAACTTCGACAGAACTTAGAAGAAAACTAAATTAAAAAAAAAATTGTTTGCTTATGTAAAAACATGAAAAAAAAACTGACCTTCACTTACATTGACTCCTTAAATTATATTGCTTGTTTCAAACATAAAATGAAAAAAAAAGTAACTATCCATAGTGACAGCGTTCAAAGTCTATAATTTAGACTCATACGCCATATTACTTTATTTACAAAACAACATAAGTAAGAAATACATGTCTAGATATTGCAACTAAATGTCAATTGAATGATAAGTTTCATGTCATTATGTAAACGAAATTCGTAAACGAAGTCATTAAAAACGAAATTTAAACCACTTTTTTCACTGAAATAATTTTACCAAAAGCAGAACCTGAAGCAAAAAATCTTTTGATAGTTTTTTGTGACAATATTAGATGCTTATGTTAAAAATATGCTGACAAGCGTAGTTATTGTCATGAATATATAATTATCATATTATTTTCATATTTTATTAGCTACCAGTGCCATCTGAAATTTAGTCTAGATAATGTCACAGGATTTTTATTACCATCTAATATTTTCTTAAACTATACTTTCTTACACTAACATTATCTAAAACTGAGAAAGAATAAAACTAAGGGTAAATTGAATTTTTTATATCGTCATTTTTTTCTTATGTTACTGCAATATATTGTCTTAGGTTCTTTTATTTCAACAAAAAAATATTTTGTAACACAATGAAAATAGAATACATGATTACGCGTCACTTATGATTGTAAATTTTTTGATATGCATGGCTATGCCCCAATGTCAGTGTATTCTTATTAAGTGGGCGTCAATTCATATTAACCTATGGCGGGCGTAGCAGTTATTGTCCTTTGTGGCGACTATTGTTACGAATCGCTTTCGTGTTATATTGAAATTTTTGTAATTATTTCGTACTTACTATTTTTTGTTAATTTGTGTTGTTGTTATTGTTAACAGAGTGTGCTATATATTTCATTGTAGAAGCATAAGTTCACTTTGTCAAACAAGGACAAATAATAACCTGAACTATGAATGTTTTGTAAGTTGTGAATCAAATTATATGGCACATTTTTTTTATAAAATAAATGATTTTTTTTAATATTATTATTTTATTTAAATTTTCCACAAAAGATTTGTCTAATCTAAACTAGTTAATACAAATGATTTATAACTCTTGATACTGCCATCTTATGACGTAACTATGCATTATCTTTATTGAATGATTTCGACTGCCATCTCTTACGCTGTCTAGCTTACTAATTTATAAATCGCGAGTTTATGGGTTGTATGGTTAAAACCATAGACTAATATGAATAACCACATTTTGATCACCAGTGCTACCGTTTTCAGCAGACTTACTACTGTTTTCGTAGATTTGGAGTAATATAATAGATGATATGGAATGTGTAAAAAGTCTAATACAATTTCGTGTATTTCCAAATTTTATATAAAGAACGCGGTAAATTTTGGTACTATTTATTATATAATATTACTGCTTTACGCATTAACAAAACGCTGCTATCATAGGCTATGTTTATCTGCTGCTCCATTTGTTGGTCAAGTTAGGTTAAGTAATTTTTTTGAAGTATAGTATAATACAGTAAGGTAGATAACAGCAAAAGTCAGATTATAGACGAGGAATAACGGTAAATTAAATTTAATTTAGAGGTGTCAAATGTTTTATTATCTTCATCTTCGAGTCAAAATCCAAATGCGTTGAATACGGAAACTTTTTGTGGAAAGGTCTATAAACTAAAGGCAAATTCTCAATTAAAATATGATAACATTTGTCAATTTGCTTAAGTATTGATGTGCTTTTCTGTGACAAATACAACTTGTTAAAAAGATTTTTTTCCTAGTTAATTTAAACAAAATAAAAATCAGAAATGGATTACTTACTAAACTAGTCGCAACAATTTTACGTACCAAACAGGACTTAAAAGATATGCTTGGCTGTCTTTCATTTCTGCCACATTATAAAAATATGAAAAAAATTTACAAAAGCAGCCGAAAAGAAATTCCAAATATTGACTATGATAAATGTTAAAATAGTATTTAGCTAATTGCTATATTTAAATTGAAATTTCGAAGAATTTATATTGTTTTATTTTTAAAGTGAACTTCTTTAGCGGCGCTTAGCACTTTTTTAGATAGGTAAAAATTGTTATACTCGTGTCAGATCCGTAGCCTGATTAAAAAAGCGTAAGACGGATGGAAAGGGGGTAATAGTTTGTATTACAGCCTGCTACGCGCATCCACAGTAGAGTTGTAACACTCAAATTCTAAGATTCGCTTTTTTACAGTCGAGTACAATCGAAGCTATACAATCGATTCCATCTATTAATCGTTTTCAAACAATTGATTAATCGAAAATTCGATTAACTTTATGAAAAAAATAGTTTTTTTCTCAATCCACTTTATAGTTGAACAATCGAAATTGTAACAATCGATTGTAAAAATCGATTTTTGTAATCTTTAGGGTTAATTTTATCCAAGATCAATTTATTATAGTCATTATATCTATGCATAGATTAAAATATATTACTTTAGTCTCTAAAATATATTTTAGAGACTAAAGTGATATAAAAAAATTGGGAAATTTGATAATTTGCCAATGATTTTGAGTGGAGATTTCAACATAAACTTTGCAGACGATAAAAATCAACCATTAATTGCATTTTTAAATAATGAATTTGGGTTAAAGATGTCAAATGATCGCAATCTTAGCACAACGAAATACAAAACTGCTATTGATGCGATCTTTATAAGACATTTAAATAGATTCGAATCAAAATTGTTCGTTTCTTACTTCAGCTGCCATGAACCTAATAAATCAGTTTTAGCGATTGGCGATGATGATGCTAGTAATGATGATGGTGAAAGATTCGTTGAAATAATGGATGGAAGTTGATTTTTCTGAGAAATAAACTTTTTGATATAAAATAATGACAATAGTTCTGTAGTGTTAAATTTTTTATGTAATATAAATTGTCATTTTTGTCTACGATAGCGCAATAAATGATAGTACTTTTATACTGATAAATAAAACAATTTGTGCGAAATTATTCTATAACCATTCCAAAATATTCAAAAATGCACAACGTTCATGTTTAAGTTTTCACTTCTGCCGGCACTCCCGGAGTGCAACCCGTCCTTTTTTTTAAATAGATCAATCATCAATAACTAACTTAGTATTTTTCATGGTAGGATTAGATTAGGTCCCTTTGTCTTGTAGTTTGTAGTAGATTTTCATTATCGTTTGAGTAGATCACTGGATTTGGGATCGGTAACTTTGATAACCACAGAATATTGGTTGTGACCAGAGCATATGTTGTGACTTTAATGTTGATGTTTTTGTTCATGTTCGAAAACTTTGATTAGTGTTCTGTTTTTTTAAACTGTGTTGCGGACTAATTAATTTGCTGCATTATGATTTTTGTTGCAGTATAAATAAATAACAAGTATCCCAAGATCAAGTAAAATTTTTGTGTTTGTATTATACGTTTTACTGGTGGTATACAATACTATTTGTAACTACAATCATGGTTGATGCTACAAAGAGTTATTACGAAATATTTACTTTACTTCCTCCAACTTATTTAGATGAAATAACCGAATTAGATGTTCCTTGTAAATCTGTTTTGCAAAACCATCATGATGGGTGCTCATTTTTACCTTCTCATTGTGGTCTTTTAAAGATACAAGGTATTTTGGATCTAATGTACGAAGCCATAAATGTTGGGGATTGGAAAGAAGTAAAACCTTGTTTAAGAAAAGCTATCACTATAGCGTCATACTTAAAATTGCTTTATTACTTAAAAGAAAGTGAATCTGAAATGTGTGCTGAGAAAATACAAAATATTTTCAATATTATTGATCATGGATTATTGTTTGGTTCTCCATTATATAGTGAACCAAAATTGTTGCAGAAATGTGCAGCAAAACTCAACAATATAATGCCATGTAAGTTCCAATTGAAAAATGAAGAAAAGGTGACTAATATTGAAAATGATATTAAAGATGTAGCATTTAATGAAAATCTTATAATCATACAATCAGTTAATTGTCCAAGTATGGAATGTTTTTATACTCAGTACATTTTGAAACAACAACCTATTATACTTAACAATTGTATAAGCCATTGGCCAGCTCTGAGTAAATGGAAAGATCAAAACTATTTATTACAACTTGCAGGCTTAAGAACTGTTCCAGTAGAACTCGGGACTAAATATACAGATACTGAATGGACTCAAAAACTTATGACAATAGAAGAGTTCATTAAAAACCATATCTTTAAAACAAACAGCACTGTTGGTTACTTAGCTCAATACCAACTCTTCCATCAAATACCTGAATTAATGAATGATATCTCTATTCCAGAATATTGTTGTTTTTCTGAAACTGAGGATAAAGTAGATATTAATGCTTGGTATGGACCAAAAGGTACAGTTTCACCTCTTCATTATGATTTCAAGAAAAATTTATTAGCACAAATTGTGGGGGAAAAGAAAATTTTTTTATATGCACCATCAGACTCTAATTTTCTATATCCTTATGAAGAAGATTTATTGACTAACACAGCGAGAGTTGACCCTCGGACACCTGATTTAAAATTATATCCAAATTACAGCAGAGCTACTCCATATTTTTGTATCTTAAAGCCAGGACAACTGCTCTTCATCCCTCCAAAATGGTGGCACTTTGTTGAATCTTTGTCAACAAGTTTTTCTGTAAGTTTTTGGTGGGAGTGAAAATTAATTAAACATGGATGTAAAATTTAAAAACTAAGGGTATAATGAACATTTAGATTTGAGGAGTTTTATATAATTTATTGTATTATCACTAAGATTGTTAAACATTGAACTCATAGTAATCTAATAAAAGTTTCACAAGGCAATGCCATATGATTGAATTTTTCGTACTATAGAATGCTGTTACTGACACTTTTGTAGTCCAGAACTTTTTTGAAAAGAAGTAGCTTGTTAATCAACAAAATGCATATATATGAAAATGTTACCTATCAATTCTATACATACTACTTAGTATAGGATGTTATGACATAGAGCCTCTTCCATCATCTTGTAAACGGACCTTCAACAAAATGCATATATGTATATGAAAATGTTACCTATCAAATCTATACATACTACTTAGTATAGGATGTTATGACATAGAGCCTCTTCCATCATCTTGTAAACGGACCTTCAACAAAATGCATATATATGAAAATGTTACCTATCAATTCTATACATACTACTTAGTATAGGATGTTATGACATAGAGCCTCTTCCATCATCTTGTAAACGGACCTTCAACAAAATGCATATATATGAAAATGTTACCTATCAAATCTATACATACTACTTAGTATAGGATGTTATGACAGAGCCTCTTCCATCATCTTGTAAACGGACCTTCAACAAAATGCATATATATGAAAATGTTACCTATCAATTCTATACATACTACTTAGTATAGGATGTTATGACATAGAGCCTCTTCCATCATCTTGTAAACGGACCTTCAACAAAATGCATATATATGAAAATGTTACCTATCAATTCTATACATACTACTTAGTATAGGATGTTATGACATAGAGCCTCTTCCATCATCTTGTAAACGGACCTTCAACAAAATGCATATATATGAAAATGTTACCTATCAAATCTATACATACTACTTAGTATAGGATGTTATGACATAGAGCCTCTTCCATCATCTTGTAAACGGACCTTCAACAAAATGCATATATATGAAAATGTTACCTATCAATTCTATACATACTACTTAGTATAGGATGTTATGACATAGAGCCTCTTCCATCATCTTGTAAACGGACCTTCAACAAAATGCATATATATGAAAATGTTACCTATCAAATCTATACATACTACTTAGTATAGGATGTTATGACATAGAGCCTCTTCCATCATCTTGTAAACGGACCTTCAACAAAAATCTCTTTTAAAGTAAAATTTGTGTTTCACATCCTGCTTTTAACAGTTGTTTGGATTAAAACCTATTAAAAGGAAGACATGGAATGCAAAATTAATTTTAAAAGGAGATGGTGGAAGAGGCCCTTAGTGCATTAAACACAGTAGATATAATATAGATTTTCCATAATAAATGTGTTTTGTATGTACTGTTATAAGCATTTTGGATTATAGAGGATGATGAATTGAACAGGGGATATGGGTCTATTGTAACTTTAAAGAAATGAAAATAAGTAAAACACATTTTGTATATAGAAATATTTATTTCCAAAATTAAATTTATTATTTATATTCATTGTTTAGAGCCCTACCAATGAGCATTCTTCTCACTTCAGATGTCCCTGCACCGATTTCATATAATTTTGCATCTCTCAGTATTCTTCCTGTAGGATAGTCATTGATATAACCATTACCACCTGTAAAGATATAATTACTCATTCAACAGGATCGTCAATAGCTTCCAGTGATTGTAAAATAGTTATTAATCTTACACAAATATGTGATAAATAAACCTTAATTATGCTCATATTTGATGTGGCCCGGGATCTAGTAGAGCTTAATATTTAAAACCTACAACCTTTTACCCCACCTCCCACCTACTTGAACATTAAATATTATGAATGACTTATGCTTTCTTTTATGTATTGAATAAAAAGTATGATTTACAGTAATGGTGAGCATATTTCTTAATATCTTGTTTCACAGTCATAAGTAATTGCATTCTAATTTTTTTATTAGAACTCATTCTTTTAACCAAAAAAGAAAATAGTGATAAATAATTATAGTAGCACGAGTTATTAAATTGCAAAATTTTTTATTTTCTTATGATAAGATCTGTATTATTCACAAGGAACACTCAGTTTTCCTTGTCAATTTCATTGGACTTTTGATGAATATCCATTATTAGTAAATTTCAGATATCCAATTGCATGTATAAACTTAATAAATTGCAATGAAACCAGTATTCGTTATGTAATCAACTTAATACTTTGCATGAATGACAGATAATGCATTGTAGCATTATGTGTTTAATGATGTAATTCAATGCAAATGTTTTTACAAATATATCTTGTAAAAACACTTACATTTCCTATGTACCCTACAAAACTTAAATTGCTTTATCGACACCATGAAATTAGGCAAAATTATAAATTACTTATGTACTAAATTTTTTCTACTTTAATATAATAGTAAATATTGTACATCTACAAATTATTTGTGACCATAGGCACGCAGATGTAGCACACATAAAGTATACAGAACCTGTAAATGTGTTTATGACTATATGTTGATCTAGTGTCATAAAACTAATTAATTTTGTACATTGAGTTTGTCTTATTTTCTTAAATATTTATAATTTTTTCATACATATGCTACATTTTCCTTAAAATAAGATGCCCGAATTAAAATTTTGAATTCCTTAAACCTAGTTCTTAAAGATAGTTGAGGTTCTAGCCAAAAATTATATAGATATTTCTAATGTTTTAGCTTATAAATCACCTGAAGAACCCAATTATGTAGCATGAAATTTTCTCAATATATATAGCATGCTCTTTAAGCAAATTGCTATATGTTAAGTTATTGAAATGGGGAAAAACTAATCCAATAGTTTTGATAATAAAGTGAATTCCTTATCTCTTTTAACTACACATTTAAGCCATTTTATCGACTTACTGATATGAGGACCCCATTGTAGCTTGTTATCTAAAGTGATTTATAATAATACCGCTGTATTATTTGATAGATGCTTGCATTAAAAAAAAATAATTCCCTATTTCCGGACAATCAAGCATTCTTTCGAGGTGTTAAACGAGTTTGCTGTGGGAATATAGTAACTTCCCATGAGAATAGTAGCTGCTATTCATTTCCAACAATAAAAATTTAGATACATAAATAATATATCTATATATCCGTCAATAATATGCAAATTATTCGAATATATTTTATTTAAGCAGTGCCATTTGTAGTTATGTAGTCCAATTTGTTGTTGAAAAATATTGGTATAGCAACAATGTCAATAACATAAAATTCTAGGAAGTGGCGGTAGATAAAAGTAGATACGATTATTTTTTTCTGTTTCGTTTTTCCAGGGATGGCAGACATGTCAACAAACTTGAAAAATAAAATTGATAAAGATGTTGCAATTTTTAGAGCCGTTTCCGAATTGTATAAATTTATGTACCTATATCTACTAACTTCCGCCCTCGTAGGGATAGAATGTATGCCCTGATCTTGTTTGTCGACCAGCTGTTCTATTACGGCTAAAATAAAGCAATAATCGTTTGATTGCGAAAACGTGATAAGCGCGGAAATATATTCGTACATACTTCTCTATGGTGCGGGAGTCGGTTTGTTTAAAGTCGCTACTACGCTTGTGCTATGACAGCGCCATTTTATAACCTTATAAGTACGATTATCATTTCAAAAATTTTTCAAAATGCGCACAGTAATTAACATCTTCGGGGTTAATAACATAAGGTCGCTTTTCCTTAGAAATATATTGTAATGGTATTTTCGTTTTACGTTGCATTCCTATTTAATTTTGTTAGAAAAGATAAGTCCATTTAATACCTGATAATGCTAACGTAATTAATAATCCTTATAATAAAATGATTTTATAAAGCAAACAATGTTAAGTTAGACTAAAGGATAAGAAATGTTAGTATTTCGAGTTCTTAATTAATAAAAAACATGCAATATTAAGGAATTTGAAATATGTATGACATATATGACCATTTTTTGCTAATTAGTAATTTATGTTAATTATAACAACTTTACAAATATAATGTGACTAAAAATATTGTTTTAAATAGATGCGCACTTAACAGCTTAGCGATCACAATCAATTAGCCCGAGTACCGTTTTGACAGATCTCCATACAAAATGTACCGCGCAAAGTGAGTCACGAGATCTCAAAACTAACGATCGCTAGAATTGTCTCGTGCGTTATTTGCCGTAGTAGACTCGTTTTCGAGCCTGAGCTCGGTCTCGGTTTGTGTAAATTTCGATCGGGGCTCCACTCTCGGTCCCGGTCCCGTTTTAAATTTTGATTTTGATTCTGCTGCTCATTTTTATCTTTTATTGTCTCGACTTTCGATTCTGGTCCCCTAAATTTTGTTCTTACTTAGAAAGTACGATAAACGCAGTAAATTGTTTTTAAACCTTAGAGAAAGCAGTAAGTAATTACATCGTTTTTTTAACTTGAATAGCAGTGAGGTTTCATCTGTGAACACTTAAGCAAATAAATATCGGTCGATGAGCGATCACTTACAATTAATTATAATAGACACCGTGAAAATCGCCAATCTTTTTCATGTTTAACGATTTAAGTGTTTTGTTGTCCTCTTCAGAATTAAGAATTTTAATTCTATTTTAATGAATTCAGGAGGTAATGTGTTTTTCTCATGAATTTTTATATGCGAAAATGTTCGCATATAAAATTTAAGTCTTAATCACGACCCTTAATTGTTCTATAATATCGCTCTTTATAATACTTATTATGACACAAAGCATATCTAATATCTCAATAGTTAAATATATAACAGTACGGTATATATTTATCCAGGTAAATAACTAAGTTCTTGCCCTAACTACTTATATAATTCAGAAAGTCGACTGCTCACCTAGAATCTGTATAGCATCTAAAGCAACCCGTGTAGCTCGCTCCGCACAGTACAGAATGACTCCGGCGCAATCCTTGCTGTTGGCTCTGCCGTGGTCGCACCCTCGCGCCACGCTGTACAGATAACTCCGGCATGCGCTTAGAGTCGTGTACATGTCCGCCATCTTACCCTGCGTATACGTTTAATATGATAAAATTTAAAAAAATACGTATTTTAATCTGCAAAAAGCAAAAGTTACTTCCATAAACAAAAAAGAATGTAACTTTAAAAATAACTTTTACCAAATAAAATAAAAGCTACCCTTAAAAACCTATTTAAATAATTAATTGTTTTTGGAGTCGGTTCCAGATAAAGATAAGCAAGGTTCAGTTGTGTCTCCTTAGAAGAAGATATCCTTTTGACACTGAGTTATAAACGAGGATAAAACTTGTAGTATGTACTGACATGCCTCAAGTTTTATCCTCATTTTTCACATCATGTTTATCTTCCCTCATTCGCTGATCCACTCCCCTCCAACCCTCGCTCCCTCTAATATATTTTGAATAAGACGAGCGCATCGGGACCTAAAAGTCGATTACGATGGACTTTCAGGTCACGGTTTGTTATTCATTAGTGTTGTGATTTGTGACATTTATAGACATAGTATGTTGGCTTTGGAAGCTACCTATTATTATTACCTTGTAATTTCTCAGAATAGATTGTAAATGAAGATAACTGCTTTTCCTAGCATTCGATTTAAACGAATTAAATTAAGTCTACATTCGGCTCCAAGTTAAACTCTATCTACCTGTGAAAATCGCATTAAAATCCATTCAGCAATCTCAGAGATGTGCACGAACAGACAGACAAAAAATGTCTTCATATATCACTTTTCTCTTATCGTCTTATCTCCATTTTTTACACATAATATATCTTCAACGTACAGGCACGTATCCGGTTCTATTGTTTTATTATACCTATGTATAGATAATATAAAAGTTGTAAAATTCATGCACATCACATTCACTCCACATCAAATTGATTCATGTTATTTATATTGTATATATTATATATATATATATATATATATATATATATATATATATATATATATATATATTGTTCTACCTTAACTTTTCATATTGGAATTATATGAAAAATGAAAATATGTAGATTGATAAGTGTGTATAGGTATTAAATTGAAGAGTAATTTACGTCGTCACATCGGAGTATTATTTCCTAACTCCTAACCGTTAAGGAGTGCTGTGGCTCACATCATCAGCTTAGAAGCATGAGATGAAGACTTCTAAACGCAACATTTGAATAACTAATAGAAAAGAACTCAAGTACACTATGTGTGTGCTTGAGTGTATGAGAATATGTCTATAATATTTAAGGGTATACCTCGATTTCTTGAGGATTCCATCCTCAGATCAAGAGTGGTGACTGTGGGGCCATCTCGACAAACAAAAACCCTTTCAAACAAAAAATAATAATTTTCTAAATCGATCTACAATTGATGACGTTATTGGTGAACATACTTAAAGAAATATGCACAGACGAATATAGAACCTCCATTTTGAATCCGGTTACATACCGACTCCATTTGACATGTTATTGATTTTACATCTACATCATAATACAACCATAGTGTTGTGCGAAATATTGCTTTCGTCTTTCATTCATTTTATTTTGAACTAGGGAACACACGCAAAAAAATTATATACTTTAGTAGTAGTAAAACAACTATTGTCATTACCATTCCCCAATGTTTTGATTTCGAAATAAGAAGATTACCCTCTACACTGGCCTCGCGCAGGTAGCGTGATAATAACTACCATTGATAAAATTTCGCGATGCATGCTTTTCGAATATAAGAGTGAGTTGCGAGACAACTTAACATCCAAATTTAATATGTTTACTATCAAAAAATATAACCGTTTACGATATGCATATATGGCAATGATTATTATTTATTAAAAGTTAAAAAGATGAACCTGTATCAACTGAAATTCCCCTATATTCTGTCCGAACTGTTTTCTGGTATGAGCGTACTGAAAAGCGGCATCGACAGCCGCCTGCATCAGCCCCACGGGGCCCGCCGCCAGCACCAGCCGCTCCAGGTCCAGCCCAGACATCAGCACGTACACGCCCTTGTTCTCTGCTCCGAGGAGATTGAACGCAGGCACCTAAGTACAAGCAACAACGAAAACACTAAGCATATTCTCAAGAATTTAATACAGTAAAGGCTCTAAAACACAGCGTAAAGTTCCTATGCGAAACCACACTCGAAATATTTATTTTAATAAAATTGTTTAACAGATTGTACACAGTATTTTTTATATTATACTAGATATCACTCGTCCTCCTCGCTGGGCATAAATTAACATTCAGCAATTTTGATGTTCAGCAATAATTGTTTTTAGCCAAAATGGCAAAAACGGAACCCTTATAATTTTGTAATATCCGTCCGTCCGTCCGTATGTCACAGGCAGTTTATTCAAATACTACGAGACGTATATTGTTGAAATTTATAGTGAAATATTTCGCATAAGCCACTACTTAGTTTGGTGATTAAATAATAAAAATAAACGTTTCTTGGGGGGCACACCATACATGTGACAGTAGCTGGAAAAAAATTTAACCAAATATCAACAAGTGGTACACATTTCGACAGTTCTTTTAAAACCACTTAAAGGTTTCGTAGCAATTTTTCTGATTACGTGAATAATTTCGGAAATAGCGCTCTGAAATTTGCAGAAATTGTGTCCCCCTTCTATTTTCTAAACCATATGACCAAAAAATATGAAAAAAATAACGAAGGTAACGCTTAATAAATAATGTCAACGAAAATGATTTTGAACATGGTTGGATATACTGTTATTAAATTATTGCCGAAATAATGCGTTTCTCAACAAAAGGACGTAAGTGACATTAAGATATCCTTTTTTGCCGATACATTTTACTTTACATTAGTTAAATAGTAATAGTCGAGAAATATACTTGTTTTTCTAGTTATAGGCGACTAAAATGCTTATAACTATTCAATACGTAAGTATGGAAAAAGTGCAACAACGTATTTTTATTATCTGTAGTACATTTCTTTGTAATAATGGCTTCAGAATTTTACAGTGAACATTGTTCAACAGTGCGCAAATATCTGTATAATTAAAGATTTTTTAGAATCGGTTCTTTAACTCTGTTTAGTATCTGATACAAATACGCGGATATAAATACATATGGATTATGGAGAATATGTTGAAACAACATTAAAGTTTTTTTCTAGCCTCGAGAGTAAGTCGGTACCTTGCAATCTTCAAATACGAGTTCGGCCGTATTCGAACCTCGCATCCCAAGTTTGTCCAATTTCTGTGCAACAGAGAATCCAGGAAGACCTTTTTCTACGAGGAATGCCGATATGCCATGCTGCGGCCTGTCTGCTCGTAGATCTGTTTTGGCATAGACCTGACAACAAACAATATCATCAGGTAACGTACAGCGATTTCATCTGCTTGAGAATTTATTTTAAGAAATGTATTTTTTGCCTATTGTAGAAGTGCAAATAAGTATTTTTATTTTGATACAATTATGCTTTTAAATTTGCTGGTCACCATGATTGATACGTAGCTTCTTTCGATCCATGAATATTTCGGATTCGACTTGTAACATTTGAAGTGCCTTTTGTGTAGTATTCTTCTAGTACTCTGACCATATACATAAAAATTTCAGTTTTGAAATTCATCTAACCATATCAATGTGTAGTTTGGATAAAATACATTTATTTGTTTTGTCACAGTTATATTTTAATTAACATAATAAAACAATATATTTATGTCTTTGTTGACATTTGGAGAATGTCCAGGATCACTAGTCGAGGGACAGGTAGATATATTATGTATACATCGGAATTCGAATACTAACAAGTCTGTTTAGTTTTGTAATCAGTGCGTTTATAAGTCCATTGCGATGAACTAAAAGTGTTAAAGTGGTTCCGTAGTGGTGATTACTGTATTTCAGTGTTGTCTAATATATACCTTTTGCTTTTCTGGGTTTTTACTTTTCATTCTGTCTCAAACGTAGAACCCTCGATAGAATTTTTTCGTAACAGTATTATGCCAACACTCATTATGAAATTTAATACTTCTAAAAAAACAATGTGAGACAATATAACGTAGTAAAGAATCCTTTCACTACGGACTACAACTCACCACCACGACATCGGCGTCGGGGCCGTTAGTGATCCAGAACTTGTTCCCGTTTAAGACGTAGTGGTCGCCGTCCTTGACAGCTTTCAGTTTCATGGAGACGACGTCGCTGCCCGCGCCCGGCTCCGACATCGCCAGCGCCCCCACGAACTCGCCCGAGCACAGCTGCACACGTCCATCACACTTCACTTTTAGAAAACACTACTACAAAAGCATCGTAACAGATATATGTTTTAAACGACGTTCGATGGGATAGTTCCTTAAAGGTTTGAATTGCACATGCACAACGTTCATGAGAGCTGTGCATATTTTGTAAAAAAATTTCGATTCACATAAGTGTCTCTAGGATTTTTTATTAGTTACCTTGCAATGTGAGCGTTTTTCGTGATTTTTACAACACTCTGAGTTCAAAAACGTAATCTTAATACGTTTTTAGCTCTATGAGTTCAAAAATTTAGACTTATAATACATATAAAATTCTATATGTATTTCTCATTTTTAAAGTACGATATCTAGCGAATGCGTTGTAAGATTTTGATATGATTTATGGTATTCGACGCAGTTTTTAAAATAAAGAAAATTGTCTGAAATTTAACATCAATCCAACAAGAACTTTAGAAGTTATTTTGAAAAAATGCTTCTTTGTGATTTTGTCGTTACGGTATCTCTCGAACCAATCAACCGATTTTGATGGACGTGGCTTTCAATGTAAAAGTGATGGTTAGATTTTTCAATTTATCGATACGGTAGTCTAAGAAATATTGTAAAAAACACATTTTGAGAAAATTTTCTCCAACGATAGATATCTCTTGAACAATTTTTATGTAGCTTATGGCAATAGGTCTATTTTTTTAGGGAAAAAAGCTGATTAGATTTTAACATCGATCAGTAGGTCTAAAATAGATTTAAAAAAAAACATTTATCTGAAAACTTACATTTTGATGTTTCTCGAAATACACCACATGAAATTAGTTCAAGTTTTTAGGAATTATAAATAGAGTAGATTCTTTCGAATGCCACAAACCGCGTTTCAATCGGTTGATTCGTTCAAAAGTTATGAAAGGTTTACAAATTAACACATACACACAAACATACAGACGACATTCGGGGAAACAGTCAAAATAGATTCGTAGAATCCTAATTCAAGATCTGGTGAAAACTCAATTTTCTGAAATCGAACAGAAAAGTAACTTTTCTATTTTATTTTAAATTATCAAATTTCATAGCGGGAACTTAAAAAAATATAGCTTGGATATCAACCTCCCCAAAAATTTTATCCTGGTAAGATGCTTTTTAGAAGTTTTGCGAACAACGTCTTAAATTAGGTTGCGGCTGGGAGTCACTTATGCTTATCGGTAACGTTACGATGAGTCACCGAACGAGAGAGCCCGCCGAATGCCTTGCGTCTCCACTCAACGATCGGTCTGCCGCAGATGTGTACGGCGAATCGGTTGGCAATATTGTATGCGTTGGTAATATAAATTTTGTAATATGAAATGGGTGCGGACGGTCGTCGATATTAATGTTTGCAACGAAGTTTAAATATACTGTGTATGTTAATGGATTGATTTTCGCAATTTCGACTATCGAATGACCATGCCGTATGTCTTGTACGAACTTTCGCCCGAACCGACTTTACAGGCAACAATCATTAAAATTTCATTAAAATCCTTTTCTTAATCCCGCCAAATACATTTTTGCTGAACAACAAATTAAATGGTATTATATACCGTAAGGTTGTCTATAAATAGCGCAAGCAAACGGCGGCGGCAGCGGGCGAATCCGGCGCTGGACGCCTCCGTGGCAACCGTCTTCATACTGGTGCCAGTCGTGAACATTAGCACGGCTTGCGATAGCAACTCGCTTGTTGTTTGATATTTGATTAACATCGTTTCGTTATTGTGAGAACATAATGATAACAGCACAGAAGGGTTCAAGGACTTGTAATGATGTCAATTTATTTACCTGATGTGGATTAGACCTTCAAAATGAAGCTATCGCTGGAAATGGTTACGGCGTATGGATGTACTAAACAGCTTATTCGAACGATGGAGTCTCTTGGTTTGGATATGCTTACATCTGGATAACCAATAAATCTCGTTGACTATAAAGGGGCCAGCTGCGCATCGACCGTCGCATCAGCAGCGTGGCTTCGAGCGGGATAATTCAGAAACGTGTTGGTTGAAAAATAGGTCGGTCGGAATCGTATTCGATGTGGAGCCGTGCACCAAGACAGTTATCACCCTCCAGAAACCCTTAAGTCGGAGTGAACAATAGGCTTTGGTAAGTAGCAAAACAGCTAGGGGAGATTTCAATGAAAATAAAACAACCGGTTCTTGGTGTAAAAAATCGTGTGAACCAAACGACGCGCTGTGCAGGGCGAACGTTCGGGTTCGAACCAGGCGAACGCCATTCAAATTGATTCTTCAAACGCGTCATCAAAATGGGTCAGCACCGAAGGCACATTCCACCGAAAGTAATTATTTGTTGAGAAGTCGGATCACAAGGCCGGTAATTAATTATTATGGCATTAAATATTCATTGGATGGTCGGCTTAATAAAGTTTCCGTACGGGTCCTGGATCGTTTGACGGACATCGGCGAAATATTCCAAAACGGTCCGGAGTTGCAGGTTGATCTGGTTCACGCAGAGGTTGGAGTGCGCGCCGTACTGTTGGCTATTCGACAATCGTGACGCAGAAAATGCCGTGTGTATTAATGGCGTAATAATGTATGCGTTACTTGGACGTAACGGTAACATAATTACTTATAAAAGGTACTTAATTTTTTGGTTTACCAAATTTTTCTAAATAATACAAGTTATAACGAATATTTAAATTACAATAATGCTGGCATATCAATGTAATAATAATTTTAAGTTTCAGGACAAAAAGAATACAGTTAAAGGAGTGTCTTGTCGGTTCTTCTTTTTTTTAGATTTAGCAATTTTATAATCACTTTCAATGAAAGTTTGTAATGTTGTATAAACACAGTTTGTTTCAAATTTTTTTTTTTGTTTGCACGGCATCGACAGAAATGCAATGGGCTTTTTTTTAAGTGAACAATGTTGAAACGAATTCCTAAATGCCGCACCTACCTAGAAATTTCTTCCATAATGACGCAGTGGTCCAAATACTTGCCTCCGGAGCCGCCATATTCCGGATCTGCCGTGATACCTAAAACAAAAGTACAATATACGTAGTACATGTAAATATAGCTATAACTGTTTGAGTGAAGAAACGCTATCCAAATAATAAAAACTGAAGCGTGCTCACACCTAAAGCCCCCAGCTCGCCCAACTTCCGCCAGAATTGTCTCAGTTCCTTGAAATTATTTTCTCGGTCTATTTCAGCCGCTTTCGGTGCTAGTTCTTTTTGTGCGAAGTCAAAAACAGTTTTCCGTAACTGAAAGAAATATCGTTTACGTGATGAACGTACCTTTGTCATAGTTATTATAGAAAAAAAGTATATGTGGTGAACGATATCAAGAATCCGAAGTAGAGTGCTATTTAGTTTAAAATATATATTCACTGTTATGTTTTTCAGGGACTTTGTATTCTTCATGTTCATTGTGTGAAATTTTAATTCTCGATGAGCATGAAGAATACAGCATGTTCATTTGGTGAAGGGCGGATAGCTTATAATTTACGATGAAAATAGAATACAGATCGTGATAAACAAAACATAAAAGAAGGAATGACTGTCAGCCAGTAAAATAATTTATACTCGTATACCTTTATCGACATGTTAAAAGTGAACTAGATTTACTGAGTGCAGTTTGGATATGGTATTTTTTTTTAATAAATTCTCATAAAAACAAATATTTCAATCAGTACCGAGAAAAGATGTCAGTTAAGGACATCGTCTTCGGAGCATAAGGTCCACGTTCGACCCTAACCACGAACGAATCAACCAATAAGTTTTAAGATCGTCACCGTGAACCCCCCTGCCCCGGGCGTCCGAGCCCGCCCGAGCCCGCGGCTAACGTCATCTCCACGTTCGCTATCTACTTTAAGGTGTAGGTACTTAGTGACTTGTCATTTTATTTTTAATGCAACTTTATCAGAATAGTTAGAATAGATAGTTTATTTAGCAAAATTGGTCTAAAAACGAGGTCATATCTATACGAGAGAAGAAGCAAGATTATCCATACTTAACGTGACCATACGTCCCGGTTTCAGGCAGTCTGTCCCGGTGTCCCTAGCAAAGCCAACATAGTCCCGGTTTTGCAAGCAGACCCAACGATAGTTGAAAATGTATTTTTTCCGCTCGCAATGCGTGGCCCGACGTGCCGGCCCGACGCGGCACCTGGTGCCGCCCGACGCCCGCACGGGGAGGCGGACGACGACAGAGCGCGCCGCCCGCCCGCGCGGTGCTGCATCAACGCGTGTGAGCAGGACAGATAAATGCCTTCCACCCAAATTCTAGTAAAACACTAAAAACCTTTTTTATTATATATTTCCGTAGATGTATCCCGGTCTAACAAAATAAATAAATGGTCACGTTATCGATACTGCATATAATATATAAAAAATAATATAAACATTAGCATTTATATTCAAATGTTTCTATATTTATGATCGTTAAAGGTTAAGTGTAATAATTCAGATAAGCAAATATTTTTATTAGTCTTCAATTACTTGAATAATAGTTTGTTAAAATTTTGCATATTAAAAAGGAGGTACCTACTTATTTTTCAGAAAACTATAAAGATATTTCTTTTATCTACAGATCCAAATTCATTATGTTTTCTTTGAATACAATTTTCCATAGTTTATTCCTATTAAGAGTGGCATTTTATTTGCAATCACAGTAAATTGAACGTGTAGGTATGTGCATATATTATTTGTAACTCAGACGGCACCTACACATAAATATGTATCTGTCGTTCCTCTAAAAAAGTTACCGATCTTTTCTTACGCAAATCCATCATGTTTGGTTGAACGACACCTACACGCATCAACCGCGTCGCCCGACGTCCACCGCTGACCAGCCCGCATCTTATCGTGGAGCGGCAGCATTATGCAAGTACGGAATTAGCAAATAGAGGACGTATTCATCTTGTAATAGCGAAAAGATCGAGTCTATCATGTCTCTCCGTAGAAGTCTAGACATTCTAGCAAGTTTTTAATAAATTCCCAAAGACGATGTAGTCATTAATTAATCACCGTGTTGCCGTTTGAAAAAGAAAACGATGTAATGTAACGAAGTAAAGACGAGCGATTTCACAAATGCGTAGACGACCTTATTACTGGCGAGTGGGTATCCGAACTGTAACACGAGAGGTCAGTAACTTTACGCAGCAAAACAATGTCACACAGCGAGCGAGCGCGGCGGCGTACCTGCTGCTGCTCGCCGCTAAGCCCGAAGACCGTGTCGTCGATGGGGCAGTGCGTCAACGTCCTGACGCCGCCTCTGCCCGGGCGCAGCCTCGGAACTGTCCGCGTAAAAGTCACCCTCAAGGCCATACTTGACCGGGCGAGCGGCCACGTGTTACGACTGCGCGTCCCGCGGTGCCGAAGTCGACTGGCTTATCGCTCCGTTGCGCCTTATCTGTACTGTTTAATATTCACTAAAAATTTACAACGGAGGGAACTCTAATCGTTCGATCTACTTTTTTTTGAGTTTCTCTTTAGTACTATTATCTATATTAGACAAATACAAAAATAATAAAAATAATTGCATTTGTGTTAAGATATTTTGTATATAAGTATCTTACAAATCTATGAGATATGTATATTAGTGAATCATACCGAAATTTAATTAATATATATTTTATATAGATATAATCTCAATAGACATCTGAAATATCTGCTTAGAAATAAATTTATGTTTTAAATGACAGATAGAATTTTTCATAAGAAAGGTGTGTGTGATTTGTGAAAAATCTGAAAAAAAAAATCTTTATTTTCTTTTAATCTTATCTGTTTAGTCTTTATTTAGTTTTATCTGTTGACTAGCTTTCGTCCGCGGCTCCGCCGGCACGGCCATCGAGTAAATGCCTTCTTTCTTTCAATTATTCTGATCCCGGTCTCACTCGATAGCGATGCCGGTACCATTTTCGATAACAAACTTCAATTATGGTGACTATCACTCCCGCATTGTGTTTAAGAAAAAAGTAGTTTTATTGCTATGTACATACATCTCCGCCTACTTCCAATGTAAGTAGTAAGTTAAAATATAAAACAGTTCTCAAGTCTCAAACTTGAGGTCTTAAAGAGTTTCAAGTCTTAATTTAATACTAAACATTTGACACCCAATAAGTTTCATAAAAATTGTTATAGCAATTTCTGTGCGATGGTCAAACAAACAAACACACAAAAATACATAGACATACAGAAAATTTCCAATCGGGAACACGTACACAACATATCGAAACACTGTCTTCAAAACTTTTTTAAGTTATTGCATAGCTTTTATCGCGGGCTTTGAACGCGGCGATCGAATCAAGAAATTCAGTAACGAAAATAAAACCTAACACCCCCCACTCCGCCTACTATGCAGTTCGGTCGAGCGTTCGCTTAACGTATATGTATATGGTACGACTGTACGAAGCTCGCACGGATCGAGACGAGCTGCTCCGAAATCGGACGAATACGTAAGCAGCTGTTTGTGAGAAAGTATATAGGTGTATAGGTATCTATCATATCTTTACAATGCCACACTTACCGCATGTGCCCCGTAAGTATACATGTAGGTATATATGTATACACAGGTGTACCTATGTTGAACAGTGAATAGCAGTTGCTGGTGAATAGCTATACGCGTAAAATTTGTGTATAAAGTGTTTTAAATATGAATAAACAAAGTACATTTATTAATGAAGAAAGTGACGAAAAACTTGAATTAATATCAAAGAAAAAAAATACTGCAGAAATATATAAATAATTATAATTGCACAAGTTGATAAAAAATGCTATGCAATAGCTTTACCGCGGCAGTCCCCGAGTGCCACATGTTTATTTTTTTTTGTTATAATTTATAGGTTATAATATAACACTTTAAATATGTCATAACATTTAAATAATTTACAGTTTCTTTAATTATTACCACTCGTTCGTAAGGCAGTTATCCCTCAAGAAGTACGAGTAAGAAACTTGACGATAGCTCATTTCGTAACTAAAAACAAAAAAAGAAGTTTTAACAGTTTCTCGCGTCCGTCCATATATCACAGCCTTATTTATAACTGCGCCATTTTCTCATTGATTTTTCTGAAATTATCTGCGGAGGAGTGTTACGTGACCTGCCATACAATTGTGTAAAAAGTACACAAGGAACATACGAAAAAATCTAGGAATAGTTTTCTATATATAAAATCCTGGTACGATTTTTTTCTGCACTATATATTATACGGTTTGAACGAATAGCTATTTAAAAATAGAAGGTTCTTAAGTAAGTTTTCCTCTAAATTGAGTATTTTGTGCTTTATTATCTTTTAACTTCGTTAAGTTTTTAAACACCCCTTCTGAATTTTGAAACGATTCTTTTAGAAATAAGAAAAAATGTTAGAAACAGAATTTTAGAAATAAATTTAACGAAAATTATTTCTAAAAAATCTATTTACACTTTGCTAGATATTCACAATCTTCAATTGTTAATAGTAACAATGTAATTATCGGCCCATAAGGACACGCATGGGGATTTTAATAAATAGATACTGATCAACCAAACGTATATTTGTACTTTTAGACTACATTTATTAAATTTTTAAGGAGCAATGTGATATGCATTTGGTTCAAGTTTGAGTCTAGCGAAGGAGATGTTTTAATTTCGGCCTGCACCTTGCACACTTTTTGATAAATCATGAGAAAATTATAGCATAAGAGAAAAATACTAAAATTTAAATTTTGTAGTATTTTTTTTGTACGAAGTAAATTTTATTTACTAGAAAAACGAGTAATGAGTACGTCACTACGGGTTTATTCCGATACTTAATATGAAGAAAGATGTCTATCAGATGATGAAAAGCGGGAAAAGTCAAATGATAATATGTCCTTGACGTATTGTATAATAATATATCATTATTTTACCATGTTTATTTTTAATATAAGTATTGTCTTGCCTTTAGGAACTGATAATTTAACACCAGAAAACAAATCGAAAATATCGGAAATACCTTTAGCTAATTTTCAATCTAAACGACAATCACTAAATATATCTCCAGACATCTTGATTGTAAAATCCAGATTTTTGTGTTTTTGATGAATACTTTAAATTGTTCGTCTCGGATTTCATTGCTCGCCGTTAAAGTTCCGCCCGGGACTGGAACGAGGGGCTCAAGTCCACGTCCTGCCATCTTGAACTAAGAACGTGGAGGGTGCGCCTTAGCAGTAAGGTCACAACACTGGCACGAAACACTCCTCGGAATTGCGTTATCAATGTCTCAACGATTAGAATTCAGCTCCCGAAAATAATGATTAATAGACGAGCGCCGAGCGGTTACAAGTCGTCAGCACTCACTTCTCGCACGAAATATGCCTCCGTATTTCGTGCTTCCCGAGCGATCTGTGGTCACTATGCTAGTGCATTTTGCTCTGGTGCAGGTGCAGCGCTCGCCGGTAACGGGTCCAGCGATTAATATTTATTGCAGTATTTTTTATGATACTATTATCCTATGTCATTTAATATGTCCGATTTTAGATCGCGCTGCAAAGGCTATGCGAGTATTTTGTTTGTACTGTACGAAACTGTCGGTCCTCCGTTCTACTAAAAAGCAAGAGCACATTTTGCTTTAAAGCGGAGATTATTTAGGATACGTCTTTCGTATAAGTTACATCCTGTCGGCGACACCGTGGTGTGGTAAAAGAGAAACAATAAAAATACGAGTAAATCAATCATATATTTGATAATAATCAACATCACAAAATTCGTAACAATTTGTTAGCAAGTCCTCACCGACACGGCCGCTTCTGAAGGCCTCGCTCTCGTCCTAAGCCTGAGCGCTGTTGGCTTAGGGTTGTAAGGCACTCGCCGCTTAAATTACTAAAATCTGGGGCTGAAGTTTCAGTGTAACCTTAAAGTAGTAGGCGAAGAGTTGTTAAACATTTAAGGGTGAGTACGCATCCGAGGTACTGTAAAATTTTGTGTAAAACACTTCTTTGTAATGCTTGAATAAAAACCGAAAACTTGGCTGAACGATCGGCTTAGCCGATTCTTAAATTTAATTATATATTTTACTATTAAATATGAACCTAATAGTGTCACGACACATTATATTGAACATTGAAATTCCCCATTTTAATAATAAAAATATGACAACGCTTCATGAAATCAAATACTCTTTCATTAGATGTAGTACAATCTTACTTTTCACTGTAAATAATGAAAATAACACATTAACAGATAGCGTAAGCATTCACAATCCCTAAAAATCCGCAGTCCCGATTACAGCACATTTTTATACACAACACTGCCATTATATTTTTTACCGGTTCAGCTCTAGTTTGTATTTACATCTGTAAATAATTTGAAATACCATATTATTGTATAAAAATATATTTAGAGTAAATAGGTTTCAGAATTCAGTTCAACTTACGCTTACACAAAGAATTGCCTTTATAAAAAAGTCTCAAATTGTGATGACTCTCAATCGCTTCGCGTTGTGATTCGTGTAATAAAATTGGACGAAAAAACCGTAACACATAAAAAGAGAATAAAGCCGGTAATTGGGAAGGACGCGCGCCCGACGAGAACAAACGGCGGGTGGATCGGGACGCGCGCTGTACTCAGGAGTTAGTAGTAAGTGTCAAGTGTGACCCTACAAGGTATTTTTTATCGTTAGAAAATCAAAAAAATATGTGAAGTTATAATTAAACACTATTTACATAATGTAGTATATATTTATTATTATTTAAGCTTCTCTAAATTTTACCCGAGAGCAAATTGATGACACTTGTGTACAATGCTTCATCTGTAGTCTATTTATTGTTTTAAAAAGCAATGTACAACATTCACATAGTGATAAGATCGTTTTTTGTCCCTTTTCTCCGTGATATCTTAATTATGGAAAAATAAAACTTACCCCAACGACCCGTGTAGTAGAAATGGTAAAGAGTTTGTTTGTTTTTAAATTTGTTTCATTATACCAAATCAGTTTTAAATGTAAACTTTGGAAAAATAGTGATTTGTGAAAATTATTTTTATGAAAGCCATATTTAAATAAAGTTAAGAAACTATTTATGTTCGAATGTAATATAATATTTCATTTTTTGTTAAAAACTCCAAGAAGTTAGCAAAAGATAGTTGCTTAATAAGTACGTATTATTCAAAGATCAATGTTTCAGTATTATACTTAATCTTTCAATACATGTATGAATATATACTGGTTTTTTATTGTAATATTTAAATGCACTGTTTTAATAACATTTTGCGGATTATTTTATAACAATTTTTAGCAATATATTTAAAGAATTATCGAAATTAGCTTTAACTGGACACAATACTGAAAACAAAGACAAAAAATGCAAATACGGTGCAAACATATTTGGGCTTATCGAACATACTTGGGATACTCGAAGTAAAATTTTTAAATTTTAGTATATCAAAACATCTTTATAAGCGTTTATGCTTCGTAGAACCCAACCAATAATACTGGGTGTAAGGGACAGCCCTCCACAAACTAATAGGGTGCATTCAGACCCTTATTTTGAATCAAAATCCACTGGAAATTTTCTCAGGAAAAAAAATGATTTTTTTTCAGTTAAAACTACTTTATTTCTATGTAAAATCACATTTTCTATACGCAGCATTCCATTTTTGTAAATAAAACAGGTAAAATAAAAAAAGCAGCAATGGATCTTTAAATTACTTTAATGAACAACGCACGGAATCAGTTGTTCTACTATCTGCCTAGCTACAGAGTTCACCGAGTTCACGCTCTCACACCCGGCGCGGCGCGCGGGGCGGGGCAGCGCGCGTCGGCACTTTTGAATTCTTTCTGTTCATGCCGCAATCGTGCTGCGCGCCCGCGCGATTTAAAAATGGTAGCGATACATTGCGTAGGAGGTGATAAAACAAATCACTATTCTTGGATTTCCTTAACTTTCTTAAAATAATTTCATACGCGAATCATCTTAGTATAATATACTGAGTTCATTCTATCAGTTTGCGGAAGGCTGTCCCTTACACCTGGTATAGTTCAGGTTTATACGTGTTTAATTAAAAGCAATCTGATTCCCGACACTAAAAGAAAAACATATTACACCCTCTCTTTACGTTCTGTGGATAAATCTTTGTCTCCATCTTACGATTAAAGATGCGTGAAAATTCGGTACAACGAAATTTATTCAGAAATGTAATGCCTCGATTTTTTTCTGGCGGTCAGGCAAAAAAATTTTTCCACTTATTTGTAAAATCTTAACGTTGTCACAATATGCTATAACAAATACGACTACATCTGTTTCCGACACCTTATACGGACCAAGAAGATGGCGACGTTCTGGAAACTTAAGTGTTCCACCAGAGAAGCTGATATCGACAACGAACGTCGATATCAGCTTCTCAGGAACGTCTACCGATGTTCCTTAACGCTAACACATGATTTAATATAAGTAGAGATTAAAAAATAAGCCCTGCGGGATGGTCCTAGAGCGAATTAACTTAATAGGATGTTCGAATGCCATATTATAAATAATTGTTATTCCGTGTTATAACCTCATGTAATAAAACTTATATAATATATTGTGTCATAAATATAATTTTTTTTGTCTTAATACTATTATTATGTATATATTACATCATATGCAATATCCACATTATACGAAACTTAAATAACTAAATATTATAGACAAATACAAAGTGCAATAGCTTATACAAATATTACATATTTGGAAAGAATAACAAAAAACAAAATAATCACATACTTGTTCACATATCATAAGTGGGAATGTACCACTGTTTTGGAATATACTCTGTAGGCTGTTCCTATAGGAATGTAACCATATTAAAGTCAAAATACTTGAAAATAAAATCTATCCCTTAACTTATTAAACATCATATAAAACACCGATTTTAAGTACACGATATGGTACCTAAATACTGTCGTTATTCGTGCTCGTCACGTAAACTGAATGTATACAAAAATAAATAAAATAATTATATAAAATAAAATTGCTGTAATAACTATATTTATACACGACTTATACATACATTTTATTAAACCGTTTTATGTGCGGTGCACATGCGCTGCTTTTCCAAGGGGTTATGAGCTCTTATCAAACTAAATTTGTGCCCAAACTTATGGCTCCATGTTAGACTTTAGCGACTGGTAGTAGTCCGCTAGTACTTTCCAGGCCGTCGGCGCCATGAACCCTTTGGGTGGTTCTTTACCATCTCGAGCGAGACCTGTCGGATATTTTAAAATGCTTTAAATTTGAAGATGATTTTAATACACAGTTTACCATCTCTAAAGGCGTACCTCTCATCCTAGTTCCAGATATGAAGTCGAAGTCTTCTTTCCTGGTCGGGTCAAAGAATGCCATCCTCCCGACCGAAGTGTCGTAAGCGGCCACGCGGAAAGGAATGATCTGAGGCCAAAACCGAGTTGCGCTATAGCGGTAATGCGGCTACAGAAAAGTGGCATTTCACACTTCTCACGTACAAATGTCTACTAGATATATAATACTCTCAATTTAATCATAACAAGTTACGTCGAGACATCGCGCAGGTAGTCCATTAATAAACATACATATAATCTACACTCATTAATGTTTTTGAAAGTGATTTATGAAAACACTAAGTAAACATTAAATAAACACCTTATATTATCTCTTCATCATTTATTTGGCAAAATCGTACATGGTGAAGTTGCTTTCTTTTTTCTTGTGTTAAAGATTTTATGTTTATAATTTAGTATTGACAGAATATAAAGGCATGTTCACATATAAAAATATATGGTCGATACAAAAGTTCAAAGACACAAAGATTTTTTTTTTAAATTTACTGACAAGTTTATCAAAATTGTTTAAAAGTTACATTCGAATTCTTGCTTTGTGTACTAACAACAACCTCAGAAAACGTTTTGCTTATTTAGCTTGCTCTTACAAATTCATAATTGTCGCTGAACGCAAAAATCAGTTCGCGAAAAGCACCAAAAGTTTTACCTTTACACGATGAGTTACAAATTTTTGAAGTAAATATATGAATGAAAATACAAGTTTGACATTTAAATATCGCATAATTATTTGGAACTAAATATTGATTTTAAAGTGAGTGTCCTGTCAAACCTCGAGGTCGTTGAGGCCGGGCGCCATCTTGAGCACGAGCGCGCCGTGGCGCGGGTCGAACAGGTCGCCGCCGCCCCCGGGCCGCGGCAGGCCGGCGGGGTCCCGCCCCACGATGTAGTGGTTGGCCCCCGCGTTCATGCGGCACTTTGCATGCCATTGCACCTGTGCCAGGACAACACTTAATTCGTGATTACCCTATACGCCTCTAAAGTTCATTTTACATTGATACCATGTTTCCAGCGGATAAACAGAATCCTTACAAGATTACTTAGTTGCCTGTTTGTTTGTTTGTTTGTCTATCAAGACGTTCTTTATTGCGAAAAGATATAGATATCAAATTGAAATTAAAATAAAATCCTCAAGTCCCTAGGAGTTGTTAAAAATTCAAACCCCTAAATTAATGCAATTAAAAGATACAGCCAATTTATCAAATATTTCGATTTTCGATAATTAAAGGATCAAACACATAGGGTACTTCCCGTTAAATTAGAATCATGCAAAGCCCAAAGCAAGAACTAGCACAACTAAAGAAAAAATTTATTTTGTAGTCATATCACATGAAAATAAATATTTTTCTGATTTCAAACTGAAATTTGCAGTTGGTGTATTGACTGTGACGTACGCTGAATTATGGGAGATAATTTTTATAACTTCTTAATCTAAAAATTAAAGATTTTTATAACTATTTGCAAGAATTTTTTGACAAAATGAACCATCGAAAAATAATTTAATATGTAGTCTTCAGGGCGCGAATCTACTTGGAGCTTGACTTCTTTTGTAAAAAAATCTCATGAATTCAATAATTAATTCATCCACGTAACACACATGAGGCATGAATCTGTGGCATAGTTATTTGACATAATATATCACTACAGACGTTACTCGACATTATTAGAGTAAATTTGTCACATTTTTTAGTTTAATTAATATTTAGGTATTTATTTATGGACAATACCTATGTGAATACTGTGAGATATATTGCGATTGGTACGCAAAGAATAATTACGACATAATACCCTTCAATAACGAAAGAATGTCTCTGTACCTCCGTGGGCCCGGCGTACATCATGGGCGAGGGGAAGATCGCGAGCACGGTGGTGGCGGGGTCCAGCACGCCTTCGGCCAGCACTGCTCGATGCTGATTCATTCGCACGTCCAGCGGCACATCGTCGTCCTTCGTCCAACCGCCTAAACCACGCACGCGTAACACCAAACCGTTAGTAATACAAGCACATTCACTAAGCTATTTTAGTTATGACTATTCCAAGCCACGGTCACAAAACGAATGACGTTTGGCTGTAGTCTGATATTTAGTGTAGGGCAGAGCATCACCTAGTGGATGCAGGAGCAGCACGGGTTTTTTGTAGCCGCGCTCAACCAACTGCCGCTTGGTGTCCGTCATGAGCAGAGCGTGCCCGTTGTGAATGGGGTTCCGCAACTGCGCACACAATTCACTTTTAGCTATTGCTAAAAGATGCTTTAGGATTGAAAGATATAGATATTTTACAATAAACTTATGATGTATTAAAACTATTACAATTTTACATGTTCAGGTTGGAATTGATCATGCATCTTTACGCAAATATTCATAATCTCCTTATTTTACAGAACAATTTTGCCAAAGTAACTATAACAAAAATATATCATTGAAAATATGTCGCGTCCGGTACGTGACGAACGGGCCATGCAATGTATTATTTGTGAAGATTTTTTCTAGTCACTTACCTAGAAATGACATTTGATGTTGATGTTAGACGCAGGCCTTTAGGGGCCATCCATAAATTATAAGGTTTTACACCCTTCGTCCTTGTCACATGTGGTCATACGCAAATGAAAACAGTAGTTTATACAATTTTTGTTCAAAATACTTTAATATTGGACAAAATAAAAGATATAAACCTTTTTTCGTTTTCGGATTCGATGTCACAAAGCTTTTGACCTGCTCCTTGTCGCGCATTGTCACATTTTGTTGACTGCCCCCCCAAACCCCATCGTGTGACGTAATTTATGGATGACCTCTAATTACGTGGCAAAAGAGCATGCACTTTTTAAATATAGAAAGCACGTCTGTTATCTTTGTTTAATATACGCAGTACTATTGTACGTTAGATGTGAAAGCGCCTGACCGCTTGCCTGCTACTTGCTGTCCAAAATCGCGTAAAAAATTTCAATATCCGTTCTTCTAGATGTGAAAAGATTTCAGACGTACGACCACTACGGTGATCTCACACCTAGAGAAGTTTGTGTTACTATAGGCACATTATCGCGTAAACGGTACATACCAAGTAATATTACTTGCGGACTAGAAGGTTGTTGACTTTCAGGGTAAGTTTCACTATAAGGTTTTAAAGTCGCAGCGATATAACCTCAACAAATTCCCCAACAATAAGTCATGTTTGGATATTCGATAGCAGTGAAAGGCATTGATCACATACAATCTTAGTTTCAAAAATGTCAATATCGTAAACGTAACACTTTATAACAGAATACTTGAGCCTTCAAAACCACGCGTCCGATCGTTAACCGCGCGCGCACGTGCAGACCCACGACAGACTCGCTAGACACTGACTCTGACGCGTCGGGCGTCGAACAGAACTTTAGAACAACTGAAGCGTAGGTACTGCAATGCAGTGCGCCGTGCGGCCGGCCTGCGCCTGCGTTTGCAGACTGGCCAAGCAATCATTAGGGTTGTCTATATTGTTTTAAGTACATTGTTGTTATAGTTATTTTGGCAACGTTGTTCTAAAAAAGAAGCAGATTATTGATATTTGCGAAAAGATGCATGATAAAATCTATCCTGTATACGATTGTATGTTTCACTCTAATGTGACTTGAAATAGATATATTTTTTTTGTCCTGAAACTTGTCTATGAATATGTGTATAGCTAAAAACAGAAGCAAAATATTATAAAACGATCTTTATCTAAATATCGTCAATTTAAAGATCGCGCACCTGGAATGCAAAGACGGCGTCGGCATTCATCTCACGGAACTTAGTGCGGAGCTCGTTGGGCGTGAGGCGGTAGGCGTCCAGGCCGTCGTGCCAGCGGACGCGCTCCAACACCTCTAAGGTGCCGCCCACCAGCCAGTCGCCCGATTCCTCTATCATCTAAAAATGCACATATTTTAATATTACTTTTATTAGATTAAAAATAGTCGTTTCGGTTGATGTTTTACTCAAACCAATTAAACATTAAAATAATGGTTTCACTTTCGATGAATATAGAATTTTTATTGTAATTCAACAAATTTTTGAAATACATCAAATGGGCTTACTTTGATATAAGGATGTTTGGTGTCGTAAATTGAAAACTGTCGACCGCATCTCTCTTCCTTTCGATGTGGATAGAATTCCGGTGATCTGAGTATAGCAATACTGACGCCGTTATACGTCAACGCGATAGCCGTCGCGCCCTGCAGGCGGTCCTTGTCCTCGGTGTGCACCGGGAGTACCACGGGAACTGACTGGTTTATTACCGATCCGTCCGACAGCGTCAAACAGTTGAAGTGCAGCGTCTGAAAATAAATTAATCTTTAAAATCGGCGAATTTTATCCATCCGAGTAATTGAAGATGACATTTCGCGTCAAAAAAAAAAATTTGGGAATATACATGTTCCCTATAGCATGTGCTATTTGAAAAAGCGATGTATTTGCTGTTATAATAAAACTTGTTGATTTAAATAATGTATATGTACCTATGATTTTCATGTATTTTTATAGAAACTGAAGCTTTTTTAAGGCGCTGCACTAGTACCGCGAAAATACAGCTAATTCATTGTGTAGATTAGATCTAGTGTACATATGTAACTATTTTTTTAAATACTGATTTATTGTAACATGGGTTAAATGACGAGGTTATGATGTCGATGCGTTGTTCCTGTTTAAAAAGTTACCGATATTGAATTTTAAAAGAGTAATTAAGTAAATCACGATTTTCCACTAAGACGTTTGTTTGCTAATCTTGCCATACTACAAGAATATAAATACATACGGAAGGGCGGTGACCAGTCATCCATTGAACACATGTCCAAAAAAATTGAAAATCGTGTCCATACGTAGTTTCATGTATTATTAGCAGTATGACATCAGCTTATTATTTTTTTATGAACACTATAGAACTATAGTTACATGAAGCGTGCATTATGTCCATAATGTTCTTGTTCCTGGTGAAGAATATCAGTTGCCAGAATACCCTAAAAATCATTCCCTCATCATGTCCTACACTCAATATTACGACGATAATATTTTGCTAATTCATCTCGCTTTACAGAAATGTTAATTATGATATCATTTTTTACTTCAAAAATACTACTTATAACAATAAATATTACTTTCATTGAGTAAAGAATAAAAAATTATTCTGAAATTGATTTTTTATCTTTGTCGTATCAAAACAGAATAATTCCCTCACATTTTATAAACACTTGTCCAGTACTTTTGCATTTGACTTTTAGCTACCACATTAATGAATTATTAACAGTTGGAAACTCCGTCAGTCAGTGTGACCTTGCTATCATTGTTGCCCGACGCGAAAAGATTTAATGAAATACAGTGATTTTTTAAATAATTATTTAAATTTACATTTTCACGCATTATTCCCTCATTTTAAGTTTGAACAAGATAATTGTTTTATCTTTTATCAATTATTATATTTCCTTGCAGACTTTAGGAAATGAAATATTAGTTTTCAATTACAAATCAAACTCAGATTATATATAACCACGTTTTGTTGATTATATTTGATTTTCGTCATTCCCTCATAAAAATTATAAATAAGAGAAATGATAATTATAAGTATTATGAGCAAAGTAATGATATATCAGTTTTCTCTCGTCAATATTATTATCCACATTCACCTTGGGAAGGTGTTTTATACCATGTGCAACGAAAAACTTAACGATATCGCAGTTTTTTTAAGTATATGAGCCGAAAATATTTGCTGCGATTTTAAACAAGTTCCAAACTTTAAAAACTAATTTTGCAATGAATGAATTTATATTCTTGAAAAAAATTGATAAATATTTCCTCAATTAATCATACCATATTATTCAGACGTATAAATAATAAATATATAAAAGATCACTCCCATAATTATTTTTTTTCTTATTTGACTACATATTTTGATTAAAAGAATGAAAAGTTAAGCACCTCGTCAGCTAAAATAAGCCACTTATACTGTATATATTACATTGAAAAAAGTCGCCAATTGTGTAAAGTTATATTTTTTTTTATCTCGATGGTCATTTTCGATTTTTTTGCAGAACTACCCGTTTACAGTACAATGCACGAAGCTCTGCCGCTGTGAAATTAGCCATGAAAGCGTCGCAATGGCGTAAAATTATAGGCGAGAGAGTAGGAAGGTTCGGGGAAAGTTACACCTGCGCAGTGCATCATCAGCAGATAATTCAAAATGGCAGAGCTTCGTGCGTTGTACTGTACGTATGCACTATGCTCCGATGGAACTTAGAATATTTAGACACACGGTTCTCTTTCCATTTGTTTCTAGTCAACGAAAATGGAGCTCTTTTGTGGCAGGGACCGATTCTCCCTGACCTGACTTGACAGATTGTAGAGGGAATCGAATTAACAATTACAATGCACCAAAGGCGTTTTTTTTTCACGCAGCGACGCAGCTGTGCATTGCAGTCGGTCACAGAAAACATAAAGCCTACTCAACTTTAATCATTCTCAGTAATAATATGATGTAGTTATTTGTTGTAAAAAGTACACTATTATAAAGAAAAATCTTTATTTTCAAAAGTTTATATCATTTCAAGTCTCTCAGTCTCTCACAAAGTATGATTATACCAAAAAATCACATGAAAAAAATATTGCTTGGGCTGGTAGTTGGTCTCAAGGGACATCCATCATGATTTAACTCGATTGGCTTTATTAATTCAATTGATTTATTTTTTAATACAACCAGTTTCATGAGGAATGAAGCCTATTGAATATGAACTCTTTCACATTTATCATTTTTTTTATTACAACAAACTTAAAATAAACAAATAAAATTTATCAAGAGAAATGAAGAGTTATGTACAAGAATGTCAAAGTACTCTTAATCATATGAGTAAATTTAATCTAGTGTTTAGGAATATTTTTCCATAGTTTTTTTCTGTCTCAATTTACTTACAGCAACATCTCAGGCGTTGCTGCAAGTAAATTGAACAGTAATTTGGAATTGTAAAGTTTCTAATTTACTTTTTCAATGAAATTTTCATGCTGTTTTACCATATTACTATTCTATAATTTAGGCGTTTTATTAATATAAAAAAAAACTTAGCGGCATGCCCTTTTGGATTTTTTATGCGCAGAGATTTATTATATATAAATCGAAAAAACAAGAGAACAAATGTTAGAGACAAAATTAAATTATAACAATGTACTGCTCAAAATTGAACCAATAAGTGCATATAGAGACACAACATTGCCGAACTTATTTTTCATAATCTCTTAATCAACAGTAACAAATGAAATCGAAATAGGCTCCGGAAAGATGCCGTCAAATTTGAACTGGTGAACTCAAAAAAAAACGTGTAATTTAAAAATGATTGTTTTATTAAAAAGTATATTTCAATATTATCCTACTAGCTGAAATAATTTAGATGGGCGCACACACTAACCTGGAGGTATTCATGTTCGCGCATAAATCCTTTCAAAGGGTATGCCCAGCCTTCTGAGAGGACCTGTAAGCAAATCCATCAACATTTTTATCAATTAATTTATAAAGTGTTTGTACCTTATCATTTTACTCAGTATTTTAAAAAAATAATCCTTTTGTCATCTATTACTTTGCAAGGTCAACACAATTTAAGTTTATTTTACTATCTAGATACTTATAGTTGATTCATTGATGGCATAGTCTCTCAAGGTAATTTAAAGAAACTACTACAGTTTATTACATTTGCCAATATCTATGTATTAATACGCTAAGGTTAAGATGGTTGCCTCCCTCTTTAGAAAAAAAACCTCACAATTACTCCACATAAATTTTATATCATTTCATAGATAATTGCTTGCTCTACCCACATCAAAAACTAAAAATTTTTTTTTCGCTTTAGCTTTTGTAAATTAATTAATTATATAAATTATATCTATGCTGCCATCTGACGATTTTAATTTTGAAACAACGTCAACATGTTTAACGGTCGGTAAAAATCAGATGACGATATACAAACATATACGTAAAATATTGTTTATGAAGAAGTTTTGCAATTAAAAGGCAATAAAATTAATATTTACAGTAATTGTGTAAGCTGATAATTAGTTGATAAAGACGTACGTAGGTACGTCTAGTATTATATAACATATTACAAAAACATAAAATAATAAGCGTTAGATTCTGTTTCATAAAGATGTAGTTAAATATAAATTAAACGATTTAAATTGACATAGTTATTCAAATCTTGAGCAATTTTGAAGTAGATGTTTATTTAATAATGAACATGCCATGAAGAGAAGTCTGATCGTCGTTTCCCAAATCGATCGGATTAAAGCAAACCATGATCTGCTACCAGCTGCAGCCTTACCTGAACCCACTGCAAGTCGAGCTCGGTGATGGCCAGCGGCGATATCCGGGCGGCCTCCTCGCGCGCGCTGTCCAGCCGGTTGCCATAGATGAACAACTCTTCGACGCCCAGCCGACCGCTCTCGAAATGCGGGATTATACCCTGTAAATGGAGAAGGAGCGCGCTTTTCTGATATGGCAATGCGGTAATGTGACACATCACTTCTTACTTAATGTAGCACAAATAAGAAAAGAATGGAGTTCAATTTATTATAGTTATATGCAGGGGCGTGCACTGGAAATTTAGACAGAGTATGAATGGCTAAAAGAACTTCCCGATTTTACCATTATTTCGGCTGGTGGTACACCGACGCTGGTTACCTTCCCCACTTAACTCTCACCGTACGGCAGATTCATGTGCACAAATTCATATAATAGAAAGAAAAGTTTTCACAAGCGAGTAGGTTCACAAATTTCAAGTCTTTTAAATTTTTCTAGCGACTACAACATTCGTTAAAAACATTGTCTATAGTCTTACAAAACAAGCCCTTGTAACACTGTTCAATATTATCAATACTGTGTGCTCGATCGGCGCAGTTGGTAGTGACTCTACTTGCTGGGCAGGGGTCGTGGGTTCGATTCTCACACAAGACAAACATTTATTTATTTAACTAAAAATTAATGTTTTTATTGAGTCTGGATATTTTCATGTATTATGTGCACATATTTATATAAAAAAAGTTAATATTATTGTATCAACTATCTGATACCCACAATACAAATCTCGTTGCTTAGTTTGGGATCAGATAGTGTTTGCATGTGTCAAAAGATATTATTACTAAATAATACCGCTTTTTCTTTTAGATTGGTCGCAATTGCATTTCAAAACAATTACAACTGATATAAAATTTAGTTCTGTACAGTTTATACTGCACAGAAAGTTTCGAACCCTCTTATATTCAGAGCACAATAAACAATATCACTAGATTTTTTCTGTAATATTTCATATGAAATATTTGTCTCAGAAAATATTGCTGAAAACGTATTTAGAAGAAAAGATTCAAATTCCCTTACCTTCGCAATCAATCTAATAATTTGCTTAAAAGATAATGCCCGAAAAAAGCGGCAAATTTAATTTTATTTAAGAACACTGCAAGGATAGGTATATACTCATTTTTGTTAAAGTAAATTTAATAAATAATTACATTTTTTTTAATTTGCTCTAAAAAAAACAACTGTAACAAAACGGTAAAAAATCTTTGTAATTATAATACACGGAATACAACGCAAAAAAGCTATGCTTCCAAAACCTTAACACGCTTACATATTTTCATGCACGCAGACCCATGTTTATTGTGTCTACACGCTAAAAACTCGACGGCAGGGAAGCTTTGAGTAGTTGTGCTTTTAGCCGTTACGGCGCGTAAATTGTCGCGTCTGTAAACGACTAATAGATGGCGTGATATAAAATAAAAAAATAATTTTATTACGTGTTATATTTATTTTAATTTAGGGGCCAGTATGTATGGGACTCCAAGGTATGCCCAGCTGCATTTACCAGTCGCACGCGCACGCTTATATGATATAGTCAATAAGGAAACGTTTATAAACTTCAGCACGAATATGCTTAAGCATATTCGTGCTGAACTTAAGTTGTAAAAGCAAGTTTGTTTTATACTAGATAAAAAGTTGATCCCATATAATTATATGTGAACAAGAACTCACAGTCATTGTTAAAGAAACATAATTACATATGCAAAACGAATAAGTATGTTAAACAAATTATAGTAAATAGGAAAATATATTTTCTAGTTATTGTTTTTATTTCGTAATTATGTGTTTGTGCAGTAAGTGACAAAAAATTGAATATTTTAAGAGGTGAGGTAAAAAAGAATTAACATCAATAACTATAACCAAAATATTGCAATAATATCCATGAATGGGGAAGGACAAACCTCGTTTTCGAGCAGAGACACGACGTCCATGGTGGAGGCTTCTACGGAGCGGCCCACGGTCTGCACCACCAGCTCGGGAGCCTCGGGGCGCTCGTACTCTTGCGTTATGCCCGTAAAGCCCTGGGTGCATCATATCATACGATATCATAACACATAATAAGTCAGTATCGAGTAATGCGCGTAAAACTAAGGGGTATATGGTGCATAACACTATATACTCCAAAACAGTGTAGCTAGGCGCGTTGTGTGAACACGGCGTGCGACTCCTGTTTTGATTAAATCGCGTTGTTTCATCGTAATTGTTACTTGTAAGAATGTAGTCAGGCTATTTTATGTGTAACACATCGACATATAATTTTATTGTAATTATTATTTATTATAGGCCAAAAAATCCATTGTGTAACTGTCAATATAATGGAATATTTTACTCTATATTTATAACACTTTGTCAATAAGTAAAAATGAAAAAATTTTTCCTTAAAAAATCATCGCTTTCCGGAAATCTTTTTTTTTTTACTTTATTTTCTGAAAATATGCACCAGTTAAAATTTTATTTACGTTTTTACCGAAATAATTTATTTGATATAGCGTAAACACAATCTTTGGATACGAGTATGTCTAGTCAGCGAATAGTGATAAGTAGATAGTGCTGGAGTCATTCACAGTTGAATTTCGATTTTAATTTATTTATGAGTTATAAAAACAGAATTTTGTCTACTAGTTATATGTTATATCTCACTTATACATTTAGACCATTACTGGAACATTTACAATATATCTAGTAGTTTCAAATGTAGAATCAGTAATATATTTTGCTGATTTATCCTAACTTTGTGAGGCAATTTAAACACTCATAATTTTTTTATTGTAGACGTATTTATAATTGGTAATCCTATAATAAATTACATGGATAGGTTTTAATGACCATTAATGAGTTGTTGATCTGCGTGCGTAAATATTTACATGTCAGAACTTTCACGAAAAAGGTGAGAATGGTAATAAAATCTACCATAATACTAAATCCAATTGTTTTTCATCGTCAGCCTAAACATTCAGACAGACGTTCTCAGAAATGTCACAACATGAGCGACACGAGACGCCGCGTCCTCCGACCGCAGGGGCTCGTACCTTGATCTGCCCCTCGCGCGCCTTCTTGTACAGCCCCTTGGTGTCGCGTTGCTCGCACACCTCCAGCGGCGTGTCGATGAACACTTCGAAGAACGGCAGCTCCGCGTCTGTGTGGATGCGGCGCGCGACCTCGCGGTCCTGTCGGTGGGGCCATATGATGTTATTACGTCTACGTGGGACGACATTTACTGGTGAAATAAAAATTGCCTATCGGATCTCGAACAGTCAAAGAATATTACAGTTCTTGTGTTCTCCGTTCGCTAATGTATTGTTATCGAAAGAATAATTTGTTTAATAGATCTAAATTGATATTACATTAATATTGATGCGAACATAATACTTTCCTGTTGGAGGTCTTGGCGTCTTGACCCTCAGGTTTCATGCCAGTTTAGATGGTGAAATATTTGTCCAGTTCTCCTTTATCGACTTGTCGAAATAAAGCCCGTGTTAAAGTATACCTAAAGTTTTTATCGGAATTATAATACGTGGAAAGGCATTTTTCCTCGAGTGCACGTCACGTAGATCGAGGTATATTTACGAGGTTAGGCTCGAAAACGAGCTTCGTGTTTGATCTGGTAATATCGAGTGTCGAAGTCTCGGAAGTGGAATTCCGGAAGGTCAGTCGCTGATGGGATCCGCTTAACATTTGAACATATATTATGTATAATTTAAACTTTATAATTTTCGAAGACAAAACTTCTTTATCACCATTGTGATTTGAAACTCGATGAATCGAAAAAGCGACATTAAAAAGAGGCAAAATATACATATGTAGGATTTAGACTGCGAGAGAATGATGTGGGAGTGCGAAAGAAGATATACGTGCTTGTGTCCGCATGCGTATCGTCACTTGGTGAAAATGAAAACACAGAGTCTGATAATAAAATGTAAATAATAAAATAGCTTTTAAACTTGGTACCGATATTATAATAAATAAAACCTATAATTATCCCATCTCTGATATTGCATTAGTCTCATTCTCTCGCAGTATAGTTTTCTGAAAGTTTCACTTTTTCTGTGTGAACCTAAATTTTTTTAATCAAATTATAATTGTCATGGAATTGACTGTCATAACTATAATAAAAAAAAATATTTAATATAACATATATTTTAATGTTGATAGATCACACTAATAAAGATTGTATTCAAACATGTTTTATTCTATTTAATTTTTTCCCCAGATTGTTTTCATATAATCATTCGCACTATAGAATGGTTATACCTAACATTGAGTTAGTTCAGCCATGGATGCCATTTTAGCTTTTAAGTAAATACTAGCCATCTGCTTTGCCGTAACAAGTTTCTTTTTCCATTTTCATACTTTCTCTATGGTTACGGTTAGGGTCTAAAATTGACAGAAATTATGAAAAACGTGAAAAAGTAAAGGTGAAAAAGCAGTCAAAGTTGTAGTCACGTCTTAGGAGATACGGACAAACCTCAGCAAAGGGCGAGACAAAACTGCAGAGGCACACGACGCCACTGTCGGCAAACAACTTGGCAACCTCGGCCACTCGCCGGATGTTCTCCTCGCGGTCCTCCTTGCTGAAGCCCAAGTTCTTGTTGAGCCCCGTACGGATGTTGTCGCCGTCCAGCCCGTACGCCGGAATACCTGATGGATTCCTCATTCGTGTATAAATAAACCCAATTTAAAGAAATCTTGAAAATGTTTTTCGGAATACTAGGAAAAGATTTTATAATATTGTAACCGTTCACCCCATCAACAGCTGAATGTTTACTACATTATCGATTTTTAGTGGAACGCTATTTTCGATTCTACTAAGCCAATTGATGTTATTCACATCAATTGTACCTACTAAGAAACTTTTTCGAATGACGAGAAAACCATCTTAATAGATTAATCCGTTGAAAAGTTATAAGATACTTACGAACATGCATAGTCTATTATGTGTAGACTGTTAGGTATAAAGTGCAGATAGCGGCGCGTGACAACGGAACAACAATCAAGCAAATCGATTCGCACGGCAGGTCTATCACACAAAATTAGCAGATAGCAAACTATCGCGCGATCGTTGCGAAAGAAGGACAGCAATACTTTTTGTATGACAAACGTATATTTCTGTCCTTTTTGCACCGACGTTTGACAGCAATATTTGTATAATTTTCGTCTCTTGCTAATTGTTTGTTGTTAGGTGATAGACCTGCCGGCTGAGCCTTAGCCGTTGCGAGCGCGATGCGCCCGCGCCGACGAGCATGCGCCTGCGGGTAGTCGCATCATGTCGCGCTCGTCGCATGCACGACGCCGCCGTCATTAGTCGAAATCGATCCCATGAATAATTCTGCTGAATAGATTCATCGAACATGTTTTTTTTGTCGTATTTCTTATGCGTCTCAATATGATTAGAAGAGGTTTACATTTAGTGCAAGCCATTTCAAAAGTTTTAAATTATATTTTTACTATCTCGTCATGAGCATCCGAGACAAACTGCACGACAACCCTGGTTTTCCACGGCGCGCTATCACGTCGCACCCGCACGGCCGCACCTGACGGCACCCACTCGACGCAGGCGCGTGTTGATAAGATGTTTTATTGTTTTATATCGACAACAATTCGCTCGGTATCTCACAGCGATCGGCTAAAGGCTGAATCTCCTAAAGACATCGGCTTAAACCGATGACGTCCACAATTTACTGTTGCTTGTACACGTGCACACAAAGTAATCTTATGCTCTAACGCGTATCGTATAACTGATTGTTTTATTCAGTATTTTTGTTACTTCTTATAGCGAACAAACGCGTCTTTGTAACGAATGTTTACTATTTATAAAGGACCGGTTAGTAAGTTTCAGCTAAGAAAATTGAAAATATCCATAAAATTAGGAAGTTATAGTTTTCAGTCTGATTTTCGAAAATCGAAATTTCACCAGACTTCGACGTTTTAGCGAATGTTTTCGTGCTTTCCGAGTTACAAAACATTATTGCCCAAAATAATAGGTGCCTTTATAATTCTTACCGTAACGATATTACCGTGAGCGTTCACGGTATAACGGCAATACAGGGAGTCAAATGTATGAAAATATATAAAGTTTTTAAATTTCAGTCGATGATAATGTCATTCCGTGGAAGTCCACGGCTCCGGCTTCCCTATAAAACTGTCGCGGTATTTTTGCGAAGTGTACAGAATTTAGGAGCGTAAAAATAGGATTTAAAAAGGACGCTATTACTTTAACGAATGAGTAGAGATGAGACCTTGTTTGGGGACAATAATTGAAAACATACGGGATCATCTTTCAGACTGTTAAATATTATATAGAACGCTCCTTTTAATATCATTTCATTTTTAGCAACAGATTATGCCAAAGTCTTCTCGTTATTAATTTCTTTTCACGCGCTAAATACAGCAAATACAGTAGGTACAGCCGAAGTCGGTCAACGACTAGGACGTCCGCACTCGAACAATATACTGCACAAATGTTTTTGAACGGCCACGGCATGGAAATTATACAGGTGAATTTACCGTGGACTTTGACGGCCACGTCACGTGGCGTGTAGAATTATAAAAGCGAGCGATGCAGGAAGTTTTGGGACTGAATGGCAAGGTCAACCGTTGCTTATTTTTTTTTAAATTTCGTGTTTATAAAAATTCATATTTCATATTAGCTGCTCGCGGCTTCGCCCATGCTGATATAAAGTAAGACTCCTCATATTTTTTAATTATCGATATTTTTGTCAATCGCAGTGTTGATTTCGTTTTCGAATCCGATGTCGGATATTCTTTTGTACTAACCCTAGTCCTACAATTACTTTTGACCCAGGCCTCATTCTCAATTCCGGTCCTGGTTCACGTCCTGCGTTCGATTTCGATTCCGCTACCGGTCACGGTTTTTGTCTGGTCAAAGTTAAAACAAATAAAAAATGTAGACTATATTACTTGGGGATTACAATCTATGAGTCACATAGCTACATTTAATTCTGTCTTCTACTAAACCGATCCTAAAATTTCATTCTGAAGTGAAGAAATTTTAGGATTGGTTTAATAGTACAATTGATTTAACAGTGCAATAGTAAAAAAAAAATGCAGTTGTCCACGACCAAAATCGGGGACAACTGTATTTTTTTTTCTTAAACGTTCCGTTTTGTGCATACATCACCATGTGCGTCTATCACCAAAGATTCATCTTAATGGGATGACCATACAGACGAGGAACACAGACATACGTTTCTGTATGTTAGACATTATCCGAGAAATATAACTATATTTAAAGATTTAATTTGTATTTCGGCCAGGAGTGACTAACACAAAACATCCTTGTTTAGCATATTAACAAAAAAAATATTTTCTCAATCAAACAATACATGTGAGGTCTGCGTCAAGTACTCGTTGTCGCAGCGAACATGATGTAAAATTGTTACATTCTAAAACTCTACACGTATTGTAGGTGCACTCATTTACTTGTTAAGGGCCACGGTTTAGTAGCCGCTGATAATCGTGAACGCGCTGCCTACGACAATTAGCGTTATCGACGCGTTAATCAGCGGCACGCCGCCCATCAATAAACCGTGTGCAACCTTGGATTTAATGATTGCAGTTTAAGTTCGACATTATCGTTCTCTCCACATATTTTTATATCCACAAAAAAAAACCGACCAAAAGCATGTCGGATCATGCTTAGTGTAGGGTTCCAAAGTCTATACTACTATAAAGAAATGTAGGTACTATAGATGAAAAAACTGCGTTGTTACACTGTTTTCTATGATTCCAGCAAAGAACATGTATAAGTAATTTAATCGCTTATAAATAGAAAGACAAGTAGGTACGTCGACTATTGCTATTACGCTGGTATAAATCAAAGTACACCAACAAGAGTATACATATCTTCATAGCACTCATAATCCACGAGCTAGGTACACATTTGCTGATCATTTCCTCTCGGCCGATAACTCCTAAAAAGCTTCAGAGAGTTATATCATGAAGCCTCGTGAATGTCAGCCGATGCTCTGAAGGATGTAACGCAGGAGCTAGTTTGCCAGAAACCTGATGAGCTTTCCCTCTGGATACTGCTAGCTGATGTCTTTTATTACGCACAGGATCATGTTAACAATCACCTTACGAATATTTAATCGAGAGGAAATGATGTATGTAATGTTCGACATTACGCCCCACGCGCTAACTGAGAGATATAACTTTATTGTAATGTATTGATTAAATCAATATTTTTATAGATACTTTAAAATGTATAAAAATAGAAAAAAATACTGTGATAAGTAAAACATTTAATTTATAATATATTGAAATTCAGCTTTACGATACATAAGGCATATTTCGTGTCCGGATCATGAAGAAGCCGGTACAAAAATTACTTTAAATATATCCCGAATAGATTTAAATGCAAATGTCATGATTCATTGTTCCGACTCTGATATATAAATAATTATGTTAGCCAGTATAGATAATATGTCAGAAAATATTCAAATTTGTATGGAAGTCGGTTTCGGAAAAAATCAAAGGTACATTTTTTCCATGTTCTTTTGACCAGCTGATGTAAAATCCATCACTTAATAGTCAGTTGACTTTTTTGTATATTTGATTGTGTTCAAAATAATTTTCATTGTAAGCATTTATTAAACGTTATCTTCGTATTCTTATTTCATACTTTTTGGAAATACGGATAAAAATAGGGGGCACAATTTCTGCTACTTTTAGAACAATAATTTAAAAAATTTGCTTAGAAACCTTAGTTTAGAAAAAAAACTGGTGAAATATGTGTCACACGTGATGTTTGCTAAAAAATATTTTTCAGCTTCTGTTAAAATACCAACATGCTTTTTATTTACCTATCGTTTGCCTCACAGGTATCGTATTCAAATACTATAGGGTACATTACTTCCACAATCTAACAACACCTCATATCTTAAATCTCTCACGCTGTTTAGGTTACAAAGCGTACCAAATAGGCATGCATACGTACATACACTCGTAAAACACTAACATTTAAGTAAAGTCCTTTAAGTAAAATTCTTAAAGAAGGTAAAATTCTTTAATTAAAGAATAGCAAGATTTTCATATATCAATGTGCCAATATATCATTTGTACATCTGAATAGATGCCTTTAGGCACTTTGGTCGTGCGAAAATCCTTGACCCTTAGCAGTTTATGGTAATCAAACAAGTGGCATTAAAACTTCGCATCAAAAAGCTCTCAAAAGATAATCCGGTTGTAGTCTAAAATAGCTGAATGACGTCACGTATACCGACACCTAGGTCACGATCCGCGTGCACGATTCATGCGCTCCACCACGCCGAAGCAAGCGTAGGCCACTGTTGTTCATGCTGCGTGCCCTCATTGAGCTAATGAGGTAATTATGTTTGGAATATCGAGTGTTCTGACCCATATTTAAATATGAAATACTCAATTACGAATATTAAATAAGGGCTACACGAGCCGGTGGTGATGCACAGCTACGGGTCATCGCGCGTCGTACCTTTGGAGACGAGGTAGGCCTCGAGCGCGAAGGCTATGCTGGTTTTGCCGGCGCCGCTCAGCCCCGTGAACCAGACGGTGCTGCCGCGGAAGGCGCGGCTGCCCAGCGCCGAGCTGCGCTTGGCGCGCGACACCTGGTGCTTCTGCTCCGACACGTTCGTCGCCACCTGCGCGCACTGCGACCGTATACGCACCATTAGTAAATCTTGGTAGATTTATAAAAGTGAGTTCGATTCCATAATAACAATATGTGTATATTGGCATAAGTGTATTTTAAGTGAAAAACAAATATAATAGACCGTTTGTGTTTATGCGGGTGTAATAGATTTTACAATCTCTTTACATTTAAATTATACAATATCCTTTAGAATACTTAATAATTCTTATTGCTTCATAAAATCGAAAGCTCCATTTTTCTAATTTTTTTTTTTCGAGCACAATCTATTAAACCACAGTCCACCTCAAATTTGGGATACAGCGTTTGGACTAACCTCTGACCTGCTTAAAATGACCATGTACTAATGTCGGACTGAGTCAAGACCGAAATCAAGATTAGTATCGAAATCGGAATTGAAAATGTAAAAAGGAGAGAAACTATAAAGTGAGACCAAAATGGAACCTAGCGGAAATACAATTCAAACTAAAAGCACAATTGGAATTTGAAATTAAATCGTAATTACAATTGAGAACGAAATCACGTAGGACTAAAAGGTAATCCATATTAATGATGAAGGAAATTATATTCTTCTACGTTCAAACATGAGCCGAGAGCTAGTAATTTATACTTTTTTTATTTTGAAAGTCTTCCTACATAAATTTCCATTAACTGTGGAAAGAAATAAATAAGTAAAATGTGAAAAAAAGATCTAAAATGTAAGTGGGTACGATGTATAGAAAATAAATATACATCTACAAAAAAAAAAACAACGCACTTCAGCATTAACTTTTTTAGAAAAAACTCAAACTAGAAAAGTTTTCTGGTAGCCACATAGATGTATAAAAAAGAGAAAATGGACAATCGCGTACTATTTCGACGACGAAAAATAGCTGAAAGTGTACACAACAGTGAAGTGTACAGAAAAGGGAACATAAAGTTTATTTTTAAATGCAAAGAGAACAAGTAAAGATCATTTTGTTATTGGAAGACAAGTCTTACTTTTTTTTACAATTTATACGTGCTGTTCTGAAACAAGACATTAGTAGAGTGGTTTAATATTATTTTAAATTTTTATTATTGTTTTTTGGTCGAATGTATCAAAAGAATCATAGTGTATTTTTCTTCATAATAAAGCTTTATGCAGTAATCACCTAAGAGTAACATTAATATGAATCTTTAATTTGATAAGGTCGATGAAGATATACATGAAAGAACTTGATAATTTCTTAAGTGTAATATAGTAATATGAAGATTTCTAATTATTTATATAACAAAATAAGTTGACGATTAATTAAACATTCACATAATTTTGATGAATGATACTTATATGTATATAATTTGCTAAAAAACAAATTAAAATATAATAAGCATATTTTTTTGGAATAGGTTTAATCTATTGTATGATTTCCTTTTAGAGGTAATTTTAACATTTGTATAAATATAAAACAAATAAGATATAAAAAAATTAAAAAGGCGACTTAATTCGCATAAAAATCTCTATTGTTAAGCGACCAAATAATGTGATAATGCAAGAAATACGAGACCGGCATTGCTTAGATTTAATTCTTTTAAGTCGGTTTATATCTTCGCTTTTTATGCTACTTTGAATGAAGAAATACAAAACACTCATAGTATACTCATTATAATACGTGATTGAGCACTTATTATAAATAAACTAAATTCTGATTATCGGAAATAAGAAATATTATCCTTTGTCTTAGCTTTTTATGTATTATTTTTGCATTTTTACAGAATACATCGGCGTCGATGTATTTTTAGTTTAGCTTTAGTACAGAGCTGTCCGTTTTTGGTCGCGGGAATCTTTTTTATAGATTAATAAGTAGCCATTAGAGAACTTCGTTATCCACCTTCTGGCTCTATCATTAGATCAGCTCGATCGTGCCGAATCATTGTATTGTTATTGAAATTACAAAGAGTTGCATTTGAATGGATATGCCACTTAAAAGTAGGTTAAAACTGACATTCAAGATTTGTTTACGTTCTTAGTTATAAATAAAGCTAATACAAAATATGTAAATACGTAAAAAACGATAGTCTAATATCCGTGATCGATAAGCAATTCTGTCAATTTGTAACAGTATGGCATCGTTTCGTCCAGAATCGGACGGGTAATACCGGTATAATGAAATATGATTAATAATAATATCCATATTCTATACACCGACAATACAATTTCGGAATATAAGTCTGCTTGCCCGAAAGTACCAAAAACTAAGTTTCTAGCTACTTTTACTAGCACTAAAAGTACAGGTTCGGTATGTAAAACATATTTTGCTCATTTTGAATAAACAAGTTGTCTGTTTGAATATAATTCATAAAATATCATTCACCATTTAATGTGAATTTCAGATATATTTACTGCAAATTTTTGCCTTTCATTTCGCCCACGCGATATAATTTTTCTTTGAAGTTTCCTATCGAGCTGTCAATCGTGATTTCTAATTGAGGTCCTGTTCACAATCCCGGTTCCGGTCCATGTTCTACTCCAGGATGCAGCTCTCGAAACTGATACGATTTCGGTTCCGCTCTCGACTTGTATTAAAATTCTGTTCTCAGTTCGATTAAGTCCCACCCTCGAGTCCGATCTCGGTCTTGCTTTCGTTCGTTTCTGGTCTATTTGAATTTTGATTCCGTTTTTGCTGTTAATCCCTATTCACTACCGTTTTCAATTCTGATCCAATTCTAACTCTCAATCTTGATTTTCGATTCCTTTCGATCCCCATACTAATAATATTGTTCTACAGGAACCGACAACGCAACTAAAGTTTCCCTTATGGTTGTGCGCTAGCAATCGTGAGCGGTGAAAGCGCTACTACGTGTATACTGACGTGAGACGACCGGCCGCCTCGACGCGCAACTCCTGCGTCGACGGCTACCGGCCTATCAGATGACGCGCACTGCTTTCTAGTTTATGGTTCACCCATTATTTAACATTCACTAATGCTAACGCATCGCATGTGCGGTTTCGCCCGCAATATATGCTTATTGTTATTATAGTATAGTATTAATAGGTTACGTTTATACAAGCGTAACCTAAATAGATAAGAGGGCAGAAATATTTGATGCAAAACTTTATTGTAATCAATGTGAGACTTCGAGGCGTTACCATTTGTCTTAAAACGATTGTCAAAAAAAGAACACATCTTTTATGCTATTATGAAACTGTAACGCGGCTATGAAAGTATAAATATTTATGATAAGCTAATCGGTATCGACTATTTAGAAGGATCTGAACCCAAAAAAACATTCGCCTGTCTGTTTATTATGATATGATGCGAAAACTACTCAACGGATACAGATGGAGCTTTCATAGTTTAATAATTTGGGGTACAATTTAAAATTCGAGTCACTATTTATCTAATTCCCTTTAATAGAACCGGAGATATGGTGCATAGTGTGACTATACGAAGTCACAGGTAATCGCTTGAAATATTAATAAGGATAAGCTTTATGGGAGCGACATCGCAGAGAAGCAGGGTGTTGTGGCAAGTAGGGCTTTATATTACGAATAACAATTTACTATATGATAAATTTTGGCAGAAGCGTTACCTGTATATGCAAAGGCATGTTCTTTTTATTAATCTAATAAACAAAACCGACAGGAGCTCAATTCGTTGGAAAATGCAACACAAGTCTCGAAAAAAGTTTGTGAAGTTTATTGACCTAATGCAGCGTCGGTGTCGGTAGCACAAAACTGGTACAAGCGTTTTCAGATATGTTATAGATAAAGTCTATACCATTTTGAAAAAAGTAGAGCAAGGTCGGCATATTAGTTCTTACGACATAACTGAAGAGCAAGGGATTGACCACAGTTTTGACCCGTTTGAAAAGAGCTGGTTGAACAAAAAATCTCGATACTTGGGTCCCACACGAGCTAACAATAGTGATATTGTTTTAAATTAGAGAAAAAATGATATTTTTTCCTGATTTAAAAGTTCGTAAAACGTGTAACGGCAAAACGCACGAAGAATCGGGTCACCAAAGATCATTTTCACATGTTTTGTATTTTATGAGAAAAATAGAGGTCCCTAACACCGAAATTTCCAATTCATTACCTTAAAAACAAACATTTTCATACGAATCAATTGTTAAAGGCATCAAGATAATTGTAGCGATTTCAAAAAATAGAGGAGGTTCTATATTCGATACGTATTTTTTCATGTATTTTCATCAATTTTTCGGAAATAATTTAACCAATTTGGATTGTATAATAAAAATTAAAATTAAATTGTTATTTATATTGATTGTATTATCTTAGACTCGTATATAAAGAGAAAGTCTTATATGTAGATAAGAGTATTTGTGGTTGTGGTACATGTTTTAGTGTTTATCAAATAGTTACAAATGGCGCAGCCCGACAGCACAGCTAGAGAAACACGAGATTTGTGGAGCCGCCCGCAGCCACGAGTGTATTGCCACGAATGTTCTAGATATAAAAAATAACCAGCTAAGTGCGTGTCCGTCACACGCTACAACACGCGGAATTCGAAGGGAGCTTTTAGTTTGATACTATGAACCTATAAATTGAGTTGACGCTGTAACAGCTAATAACGTCTAAAAGTAGGTCCACCTGAAGAAGGGTGTTAAGGATGTTATTATTTAAAATTTCCAAACTTTATATGTTTCATAAACTTATATTTACATAAGCTTTTTTACTCCTCCAAATATATTTTATAAAGCCGACCTAACTGTGATATTTTTCCTTTAAATTTGTATATATATAAGTACCAGTACAGTGAATTTTTTCACATACTTACCCAAGTCGTTAGGTGGTGGGGACGAGGATAACGATACTCGACACTCAAAATAATCATTATAAAGCTTAAAACTTCGCAAGTGGAATTATCCCCACTTTACGGACACGGGAAGTAACAAAAAAAAATTATTTTTGATTTCAGGATTTTATTTTACCATTTTATGGGTGTAATTAATATGTATACCCATACCTGACGGACGGATATGGCGAAACTGTAAAAGTTTCTTGTTGACTACGAAGCTTAAAAAGGTGTTCTAAATATGAATGTATTATATTATGGATATAATATAGTCAGAACATAATTTCAACCCTCTTACAATTTATTTTTAAATACTAATCTCGTTAATTGAATTTCGATTATTGGCGGTTGATTGATTGACAATTTAAAACTGAAAGATAAATCCGTTATTTTGAAGAACTACGCCTAGACATGATCGGTTGTATAAATATATAATTCTCATTAATTTATTAATCCATTTAAAGTTTAAGCCAAAAAGACAAAGAAGAATAGACAATCTCCTCTGCAGTATTATACCGACCGGTAATTCATCAGTTCCAAAGTCTCGATACAAATCATTCCCACCATCTGTACTCGGTACGTCTGTACCCATATCGTCGGCAGGAGGCTCTCTCTGCTACGACCGAAACCGTATAAAAGCGCGCGTATCAAGATCACGTAAACGGCCCTTCATAATCGGCGATAACCGCGGATACCAAAGTGGCCAGTAAGCGTGCCTCAGCGCGATGGGGCAGGGCGTCGCCGGCAGCGCGCTGTCGTCAGAGATTACTGTTATCTGGGTATCGATTGAAAAATAAACCGAGCCGCATCGCACGCCGCATGTCCGCACTTTGCCGTGGGCCGACGCAGTGCGTTGTGCCGGGTTGCCAAAAGATAATACGCCATTCAAGGTTTCGACACGACCATGACATTTGTAAAGTTTTGTCGTGGTAAAAAGTATTTTTAAATATCATTTTTCAAATACTTTTTTTTTGTTATCATACTTCATCAAAATCAATAACCGGTATATCATTTTGAAGATCACCTTGACTGCTGACATCGAATAATTAACAAATATATCATACATTTGTCAGTTTAACGTTAGCAAGCTTGGCCTGCACGATGAAGCTTTGCTCGCCATCTTTTTATTCTCATATAGAAAAGTTCAAGTTTTTAAAAACCGGGATAGTATTCTGTGATTTAAGGTACACGTGAAGGCCCATTGGATTTGCAATGGCCTCTAAAAAATTATCCAAAAAAAGAAGTATTCGAACACAAACAATTAGAAAAGCTATAAACAAAAAAAGATTAAAAAGAATATTTGTTTTTTGAGAATAACTGAAACCTGTACATATTTTAGAAATTACGCTGTAAGATGTAAAATTGGTTTAATGAGTTAATATTAGTTAACAATAAATACGTATACATATTTATATTAACGAAAAAAATGTTGATTTGTTTTTAACAAAAAAAAAATCTATTCTCCCAATGTTTTTAAAAGTATTAAAACTACATAAAAATAAATGAAAAAAAAATTTTCTATGAATTTTTTTCTGATGAAGTGTATAAATAGAACTACATGTATGTATATGTTAAGTTTTTATGTCTCACGGCCAGACTATCATCTATGTACTATCGCTCATTAAAATTTATAGACTAACAAGATAGCTTCGGGAGTCAGCGCTATTAATGGTAAATTCTTTTCATTTTTTTTATTATTTGTAATTCTTTGAATATTAAATTTTCGAATTACTTGCACAAAAAAACACTCTTTTTCTTAATCCTTATTTTTATAATCTTTTCAATCGTGTATTTGCAAATGAGATTTTTGCGCATTTTTTTTTAATAAGCACATTCCATTTTTATCACGCTTTTATTAGCTTCACTTGTATGTTTGTGAGTTTGTGAGCTTGTTTGTTTGTAACCGACTCCTTTGGACTCGATTTTGTCCCACTTTGAACGAACAGATTTAATTCAAACTTTGCAAACTTGACAGGAATCGGTGACAATACAATAATTTGATAAATATAATTCATTATCCTGATCAGGATCGCCAGGATCGAATAATTTCGTCACGTATCGTCTGCGTAAGAGCGAGTGGCTTGTTATTGTTATTAAATTCTATTACTGTTTCGTAATAAAATTTAGTAACAGTAACAAGCATTATTATTAATTCAACTATTGTTGATTGTTAAAAATTTATAATTTTTAACAATTAATCGAATTAAAAAGTGAAAAATAATTCTTAATATAAGTTGAAAAAAATAATGAACAATGACAAAACACACTACTTTTCCACTATCGTGGAAAAAGCGTGGGGCGCTTTGTGCTACATTTTTCGTACATAGAGCAACCCACGCTTTTCACATTTTAATTTGATGTACTGTAAAAGCATGTTTTTAGATTTTTAAACTATATTTTTTAAGATACGTGCTCGCCTGTTCAAGTTTTCCATGGCAAAATTATATTTTTTTTCTTCTTATAATCATTTACAATAATAGATTTTTATATACATAACACGCCAAATCGTATATGAGATTTTTGAAAAATAATTTACATTCAAGAGTTACCCTACATATATAAACATCTTGCGATGCTCGCTATATTTCACACGTATAGAAGCGGAGACGTTTAAGATTCGAGAATGCACATGCACGGCACCTATCTATCTCAAATAACCAATTAATCAGCGATATTATGATAGTAACTATTGATTTTCTCTTTCCAGTTATCATGTGTAAGCTTTAACTGCAAATAAGTGGTATACCATTTAGAAATGCCACAACCTTATATTTTCTTTGTTGTTAGGGTATTGTACAATCGAATGTAACCCTTATAGGCTCATTTATCACTTTGTCTGTCTATTCGCCTGTCAAAGTCTATTTTTCCCAATCTACTGAACGAAACCAAAAAACCCAAATATCTAAAAGCAATTAAGTGAAAAGAGAAAAACACGCTGTATAATCTGTACTTTAAGCGAATATTTTTTATACTCTTGTGTATAACATACGTAGTAAGGTTTTTGGAAGCTGATTTAACGATTTTGATGAAAATTTGTATTTGGATAAAGTATTATTTTGTAATTTAATTCAGTTTCCTTTTTCGCAAGAATGACACATGTTTTGATGACTTTGGAAAGTGAAACATTACTGAATACAAAATTTCATCAAAGTTCTTAAAAACGAATTTCGAAATCGTTTACACATACATGTATATACGTACTCACTCCCATGCAGAATGGCTCGTTGAGTACCGTCACATTATTGTGTTATTTATTACTATGGAGAACACTTCTCTATATTTATTCGACTTTCAAAATATCCAGTCATACCTTAAATAAACTATATTTTGATTATCAAACTCGTAGTTATTTACCCCGCGGAAATTATAGTTTCTAGGTAAATATTTACTGAGTAGCTCCTAAGTATCGTATAAAAAACAAATAAAACAAAAACCTATACCGGATTCTGACTCGTTTCGTCGCTGGGCCTGACTCACGGCTGACTGAGGAGAGATCTCCGTGCCGCGTGTCAGAGGTGCAAATGCAGACACGTACGTTTATCCAAAATTAAAGTTCAGTTCAACAAAACACAGGAGATATTTAGGCTTTCCTTTTTATAGAAAGTGAACAATCTCCTGCAGGAGAATGAACTTGTTTTAATAACAGTCCTGGATAAATCTGAGACAAGTTTTTCGCGGTAACTCTACATTATTTATTAGTGAGGAATGAACTAAATGTAGTTGCTCACTAAGATCTAACAGCAACTTTATTTGCCATACAGTTACTGGTAATTTATACAAGTGTTGCTTATATGTAAAAATAACGATATATGGTAATTATTTTTTTTGTGAATATTGTTAAAAGTATATTAAAAAAAAACTTATTTTATAAGCAGACCAGATCTCGTTATTAAAAACAAGATGTATTTTTAATTTATATAGCAACAATCACATATTTATTTAAGAAATCTGCACAATTATGTATCTGGCTATGACGAAGGAAAAAAGCTATTAATATTCTGCTGTCAAATTCATATCAAGTCGGACTACACGACCTAAACACAAAGCAATCCGTGGCCGGTCGATTGTATGATCATACGAGGAGTGCAATTGTATTTACCATTTACTGGGTACAGCTTTACAGGGCACACGTCACGATTACACTTTATAAGTTTAAGAGGTCCTTTAATAATGCTACTTACATATCCGAGTGCTTCAAATTCTCGTTTGAAATAATTAACTGTCAACTGGTTAAAGTTAAAAACTAAACATGACATTTGTGACATTAAATTAATGTCTCAAATACCAATGTCTCTATGATTAGCGATATTTTAACATGTTTAACTTTTAACTTTAACAGTTAGCAGTTAACTATTGCAAATGACAGTTTGAAGTACACCGCTGGTAGATCGGAGAATGTAATGTACTTAACAAAACAATCTGTAAGTGAGCAGTGACTCATTCAAAGATTACTGACGCACATTGAAACGCCCTAATTTTACTTTTCACACAAATTTCGAATTCGACTCTCTCTCCACTCCTTAGCTAGCCTTGTCTTATACTTTTTCACTTTTAGGTTTAATGTGCTCTATGTAAACCTCACCTAACGCGCATTGTCGTTTAGCTATTTCTTCTTAGGTTACTACGACGAGCCACGTGTCGGCGCTGTCGGTCTTCATCGACACCTCCGAAATCTGGGCGACCCGAGTTTGTGCAGCTTCACTTACGGACGGACTATCAATATAAGGCGGGCTATAATCGTCTTTATTCGATGTTCTTGCATATGGAGCTAAGATCGAATAAATAATTATTTGTTAGTGAAAAAACTGACAGGCTTTTCTGTGATTGCCGACTCATTATCGATTCCAGCTTTATATATATTATTGCAGCAGTAGCGCACTTACCGACTTCCACACGAAGGGCGTACGACAGTCCGTATGAAGTTCTCATTTGTGAGATTTTTCTTTCATTTTATATGTAATTAATATTACACGATATTCGGACCGACAGGCAGCTTATATTCGTGTAAAAACGTCTTTTCGCTCATTAAGCACACCGAGAGCCGGTCAAACTTTCTTATATTACAAAATACCGTCAGATTTCAATCGCTTACTACGAGACTACCAATGAGATCACGACGGCTAGAGTGTAGCTGTACGTGTTTATCGTGCAGCGTTTGTTTTGCCCGTGATGGGACGTGTAAGGGACTGCGCGTGATTGTCGTGAATTAGCGTTGTGTAAAATTATAACTAGTGTAGCGTTTGACTAGGACGTTAAAATTCAGGTATCATTGTAAAGAACTCGAGAAGAACTACTAGAATTCAAAGTGAAACAATAAAACTAATCACCAAATATATGGAAAAATCGGTGATGAATTGAATGTTACACAAAAAATAAAGGTGTTTCATAGAAAATGTAAACACGCGCGGAATTATAGAAAACGTAAATAAGAGGAAAGCTCGTATAAAAGGATAATTAAAAAACTTAAAAGTCCAGTGTCGAACAAATGCCAAAGCTGTTGTCATGATTTTACTCCTACGTTTTCACAGAAATTCGATGCGCAGACATAGTAAACTTTTGTTTTAAGTGAAAAACGATTTAAGGTTAAAATTAGCTCTTCTTTGAAGCTCACTTTCAAGTAAACATTATTCGTATTGTATATTGGTAGTGTATTCTTTTACGAATATATAATACATATAAGCAAAAACTAGATGATCGCCACAATCTAAATACTAGAGGAAAATATCTCACAACCTACATTGAGACTATCAAAGATCTATAATATAATTATTTTATATGCGGTTGTGAAAGTATCTAAGCAAATAAGAATGAATAATTTAAAAAATGCATTAAAGCTCAGCGCACGAAAAAAATCTACGTATTAGTATATATTTAAATACTGGTAACACTTGGATATCCATGTAGTCGCTCAAGACGGAAAAAAAGAGTGGAGTTTTTACAAGTATATTCTGGTTTTTATGCTTTCACACCGATGTTAACAACGTTTTAACTTTAAATAAGTGTGTACAACACATAAATAAAAATTCCTTTTGAATGGGGAATATGGGAGACCTCCCATATTGACTTTAGACCTTTTATTATATTAATGTTTATTTTCTTTCGTTTCTGTAAGAATAATTAAAATAATTGTTTTATTTCGCGTTTTAGTTAAGTGAATACCTCGAAGTATATTCCTAGTATGCGTTTTTTTCTCTTAAACGTCTACCGTAAACTTATTTAATTGTGCGTAAGTCATTCATAAAATTGTTATAATGCGATTAAGATAATGAATTTATATCCATAAAGTACGCACTTAGCGCTCACTCCACAGGTCTCGTGCGCGTGAGCGGCGACAGAACGCACGCGGTCGAAGAAAGTGTGTATCGGGTGAAAGTGTATTGAATTGTATAAAACTCACATAAACAATTTTTCCATACCAAATTGTTTATTCAATATTTTTTAGAAAAAATTAAATTTAAATATAAAAGGTATACACAATTTAATATTTATTTAAACAAAAAAAGAATTAGATCTGTATAATAATAAATAAAGAAACTATCTTCATTTCAAAAAATCAAACACATTAATGTAAATATTTAGGCATACTAACCGAACGTCCACTCCATTCTTTGATTTTAAATTTTTCGTAAGTATCCGTAACTTTCTTGTTCCGCGATTCGAGGCTCATGTTGTTGACTTTATTGTTAAAATAAATACTTTCTTTTATTGGGTAAAAAAAGTAGAGACAAGCGGTTGCCACAGACCCGTCGGCTAAACTGAGCTGCGCGCGCGCCTCTCGCATGCTACACACCACTCATAACTATGAAGATAAGGTTAATCAGCATTTAGATTCACTTCAGTATTCTATACAAGGTATACTAATAGCCGTTTCCCCCTATATTGAGAGAGAATGCAAAATTTTATTTATTAGTCAAATATTTGGGCGATCGAGTTTTATGCGGTGTCTATCGAGTCTGCCCGCGAGTATGAGATAGTTCACCGTGGAAGAGTTACATCTTCTGGGTCAACCAGTAAAGGCACATGTTTAATTATTGTATATTACCAAATATTTCACATACACTATTTACCACCCTCAGTCACTATGAGACCATAGTGACTGGAGGTGATAAATAAAGGGAGTTGCATAAGCAAAGCTGTGTCGAGTGTTAGGTATAAAAGTGAGGTCAGAAGAGGATTTTTTGCAGAACCTATTTACTTTCCCTTTGAGCTACAGAAACAATATGGATTGTGTACTCATTGTTTTAATTCATGGAAATAAGATTTTAAAGATGTAATGTTTAGGAAACTTTAAATATTTTTACTTAAATGATCACATATACAATACAGAACCTTTCTGTCTCCATTTTCTACTTTTCATTCTGTTATTAATGAATAGAAATGTCTATTGTTTATATTTTTCTGGGGTCACACTTACTTCAATGTTAAAAATCTTGTGATGTACTAAAAATGTTGTGTTGTAAATAGAATTATATTTACAATATGTCATTATCGAATTCCTTTAACATTAACATTACCACCCATTCAAAATAACAATTCACCCTAAGGAGAACTGGTGAGAAATCCAAAGGTTGCCCTTTTTTATTAAAAGGGCAACTTCACTTCCAAGAACCAATTCCAAGAACTCCATATTTTAATTGTAGCATTGTAATATGTTTGTGAAAATATTATGTATGCACATAAAAATCTTAAATTATTATTTATTAAAAATAGTGATATTCATAATGTCAACACACAAAAGAATAAATTGACCTTTCCTTGTTTCTACTTGGAAAAGGTTATAAAGTCATTTGCGAAGTGTGTCCACATGTACAATAACCTGTCTGAAGAAATATTGAATTTAGCATTAAAGCAATTTAATTTGTACATACAAAATAATTTGTTAAAAGGCTTATTATTTTGCTCGAGATAACTTAAACAATAAGGCAGATTCATGTTTGCATTTACACAATCTCTGTATAAATGTAAATTTGATATGTAATTTAATGTTGAAGAGATGAAACTATTGACTGTCTTGGTTCATCTTTTCAAAAATATTGATGTTTCAAAGCATTGGTTGATACCAAATATTTTAATGAATCCAAATGCATTTTTATGGCCTTATATGTTTAATAAAGATATTTAATTTCCATGTATTAAATAAGATGGCTATATTCAGTTAATATTACAAAAACTAGAAAAAAATATTTATGACTTCAAAAATATGAATCAACTGTTCAATTTAATTGTTTAAAGACCTTTAATGTTTAGCAACTTTGGCATAATTTATAATGGCCTGCCAATTCACCTGTCTGAAGCATCATAAGAAGCACATTACAGTGATGATCACATGAAGAGATCATGCATTTTAAAAGGCAAACAGTTACTTATTTGATTTCAAAACCACATATCACACACAATCAAACATTTTACACACAAAATAAAAATTTCTTATATTTATTTACAGTGCTCAGTTTAAAAATTTTACATATAACTCAGCTTCTAAGTAGTGTATCAAGATAAAATATGCCCTATTTTTTAAGTTAAACCTCTAGCAACACATTTGTGGAAACTGCATCTAATTTCATACATCAGTTTTTGTTTAACAACAAATACAGACAGAAAAAATCTAAAAATTATTGTTTTGATATCTATCACCTTTATAGTGACCTCCCATATTCGTTTTTTATAATTATTTTTCAGACATCCGTCACTTGCATTTTTATATATTATAATAACAATGTATATTGTGTATAAGAAATGTTTAATGTGACATTTGCATATTCTCTGTACATGAGCTGTGTAGTTCATGATTTTACCATGAGTGTCATGGTAAAATCATGAACTTATTATAAAAATTTAATTTTTTATTGTGGCAATACAATAATCACCAGTAAAACTGAGCAAAATCGATTACAATTTCTTTTAGGTCATGAATATGATCCTTTTTATTGTTCTATTGAAAAAATTGGTTTGTTTCAAAGCTTAACTGTATATATATATATATATATATATATATATATATATATACATCTCTTTTCTGAATTAATTGTACCAGTGATTTTCGCTATACCCAGTGTTGATCCTTCTTTATTCATATATATCTACTCCAGTAGCGGATTTATATTTTTTATGAGTGTAGGCCACTTTTTTTCCGCCGCCCCATGTACCTTTCTAAAATAATAATTTTACGAAATCTGCCGGCCCTAGGCTGCGGCCTACACGGCCTATTGACAAATCCAGGACTGATCTGCTCTACTACATAGTTTAGGCTTACCAGATTTCGTGTCTGATAAGCCACGATCGATCGTGCTCGATAATCTATTAATATCGATTGAAAATACAAAATCGTATATACATATATATTCATTTGACATTAAATATACTCCTAGTGAAATTTCTAAGACCTCGTGTTGATCATGATAACAGTCGAACCGTTGGATCAAACAACAACGTGATAGCAGTGTAGCAACATTAAGTGCTTGTGCAATAAGTTGATCAACATTTTAAACGCAAGCGTGAATGTTGGTTATCCTACTCGCACTTATGATTCTTGTATTTATTTCTCTTACGACGACCACTGAAGTACATTCCTAAAAAGAGATGGTCCAGTTCGGTGACGAAATGAGACCCTGCAGGGTGATATTTTATTGTAAGGTCCACTTGGCTGCGTTTTTTGATTATACATTGTGCGTTAACGCCGCGCGTAGAATGCGACAGAACGAATGATGTTCGATTTAAACTTATAGGGTACAAAAGGTTCCGCCGGCGTGGACAAAATACCATCTCCTGTTTTTATTACTTAGAATTCTTGTTCTTTTAATTTGCAAGTGTATGTCAATGATATTCCCGCAAGTATTTTTTAATGTTGCTTATTGTTTTTTGAATTTTTAAACTGATTATGTAACTAACTAACTGATAACTAGTGGTCGCCCGGTAGTCGAAATTCAACCTGAATTCATTAAATTTTTAAGTTTGATTGTTATAGAGTAGAATAGTTTATCAGTGCCATTTGTGGAAGTTCAGGCTAGCTAACCGAAAATTATAATCATGAAGTCATTTGATTTGTAATTGCATCTAGATGGATTGTATAAATTATACTGTAATTCTTGGCAAAAAGAATGGAAAAGTTTTATACAATTTAGTGAAAAAAGAATTTGGTTTGATTTTTTCAAATATTTCAAAATTTATTAAAATATACAAAATTTGTAAAATCACCCATAAAAAGCAGAATCCCTAAAAGAATTGAACATCCTGGAACTATATAGGCAATATTTATATTTTAATGATCGGCGAAAATAGGCCAAAAACATGGATTTATCTAACTTGTGCATTGACTGGTATGTGAACAAAAGAAAATAATTTAAATCAATTAGATTAAATGTGAATATTAAGGAATAAAAAAATATGTAATATTTAGATACATGAGTAAAAACAATCTGTGGGCAAAAAGGTTTTACACAATTTTTCAATCAAACATTCTTTTGGCAATTTGTTAATTTTTATGAATAGAAACTAATATAAAAATCCAGATAAACTTCTTGGAGCCATTATTTAACTGGGTATAAAAATATTCCCCTTGGAAGAATTGAAACATTCTAATTTTTTACTTCATTATTAATAGGTAATTTAAAATATGATATAACAAAAAACTTAGAAAGGCAATCAGAATTTTTTCTTTTCCTGTTGTCAGGAATATTTTATTAGCTCATCTGCAAAAGAGACATAATAATGGTTTTATAAAAATTTATAAGGTCTATTATTTAAAAAAAAAGTATTATAAACATATGCATTGCTTATAAGATTTTCAATTTTCTTGTTTTTTTTTTTGAATCTAATGCTTAATACAAATAATGAAATTTAAGAATAAAATCATGTTTTATTTTTCTTATCACTTATTACTAAAAAAGCATATTATAATTTTTTTATCATTACTTATTGCACCCCTTATGTTCTGAAAAACAATTATCCATTTTTTATTTAATGATAAGTAGAATAAACAATTTATTATAAGCAAATGCAATTTTTCTACTATAAATTCTTAATATTAAAAAAGTACTAAAAACAAGCTTGTATCATTGTTATGAAACAAATTATTTTTTTTTGAGTAGTTTTCAAAATTTTTGTGCACTTATAAAATTGCCGTTTCTTTTCACTTTTTATCATTTTTATGAAAGTAATTTTCAAAATATTAAAAATACAATAAGAACACTTCCAACCTTTTTTATTCTCCATTAAGTAATAAACAAATTGAGCTTTTAATCGAAATTCAACTCAATTGTCAATTACATAGTTTGGGCTGTGCGTTGATATGGTCAGTTTACTCTTTTACATATATAGATTACGTAATAGCTAAAATAAGAACTGTTATCTATATTACTATATAAATTTTTAGCATCTATACATACATGTTTTTTGTCAAATTTTGTAACAAATATCCGATATATGACTCAATGACACCAATTCTACTAATTTCATATTCATATTTGTCTGTATATCTTTTTATAACTTGAGGACAGTTTGACGCATTTGATAAAAATTGAAACAGTCAGAAAATGTAATTTGCAAACGATCAATTATATACAATTTCGATAATAGGTCTGTCTGTTTGTAGAATCTAATTTCCAAAACGGCTGAATAGATTTCAATCAAATATTAAATAACTTTTATTTAGGTTACTTCCTGGAATAACAAATATGATACAGTTTATTTAACTATTTACACTAATATATGAAACTGTCAATACAATGTTTTAGTTAAATTTTATCATAAGTATTTATTCCATAATGTACCTAATCTATACATATAATTTTTAAAATTTTATAGTCATCATTAGTCGATAAAAGTCTGTTTATTTGTCATAGCTAATCTCCAAAAACACTAAATATATTGTAATCAAATTTTGCATAGAGACAGATTATCTTCAATGAGTGGGTAATTTGTTGTTTTTTTTATGAATACCTAAGCCATTCATTATATTACTATGAAATTGTTATGTTGTATGCGCGAACGGGAAGGTTTCGGAAAGAAACAAACTAGCATTTATACTCGACTTTGTCAATGTATTTGTACTATTGAACCAAATACTAAACCGATTCTAAAATTTTTTCCCCTAATAAGAAGCTCCCTGAGTAAAACAGACTATTACCATTTGGCTTCATCTGCATATTTGTGCTATTATAGATTTTAAAAATTCTTTCACTTTAAAAAGATAGGCATCAAAACCCGCATTAGAATAGAAGTATTAATTTATATATTCACTTTTAATAAGTAAGGTAATGGATAAAAATACACTACACACACATAAATTGAAAATAACCAAATATGAATTACATCAATATGACTATGTAAAGGTTGCTTGAAAACATTGAGAGATGCATTTGAAAATTAAAAAAGCATATGAGCATCTTTAAAAATGAATATATTGAACTAAAAATTTCAAATATTTATTATTTATTTTTTGGTGTAAAAATTTTTGTCATAACACATAAAAAAATCATCATTTAACTATTTTAGAATTTTTAAAAACCTTGCATAACCCTACTGATTTTGAGAAGGCTCTTAAAACAAGGTACATGAAAATAATTCCATAAGAGATTTGAAAAAGAATGGTCAGTTTTTTTTGCCACATTAGTGCATATGACCAATGCAAGAAAGAGGCGAAGAACACATTGGACTACAATGTTAATTGACAACATGAGTGAAGAAGAATTTATGAAAACTTTTCAATTGACAAAGGAAATAACATAGACAAGTACACATAAAACTAAATCGAGTTACAAAAGAAATGAAAACAATAAATACTATGAAAAGAAAATTAATACCACAAAAAAAGAAAATAATATAATGCATATTGAGTTAAACTCGTGACTACATGGATATGATGATGAGTGATTATATTGCCAGATCAAAAGAAATACAAACTAATAAGATATTTAAAAAACATTTCATGGAACTATATGCTTTTAATTTTATCTGTCAACATTACAAAACAATGCCGGTGCAATACAAGTTGAAATTTTTATTCAACTTCGATCCTGGACATATCATTAGCAAAGTGCCATTTGAGGAATGATTGGATTCGATATTGATATTGCAATCAGCATGTATCGATTTAATTCAACTTTACCAGAATGAGCCGGGTCCAAAATCGAGAGCATGATCGAAATCGGAAACAACTGTTGCCAGATTTAATTCATGTGTACAGAAGAGAGTGTGAAATAAGTAGTAAATAAACAATTATTTATTTTTTAGTAATGGTTATTTCTTCCATTAATAAAAACCTTATGATAAATTTTATTCATATATAAGTAGATATTTGCAATTAGTTAGTATATTAAAAAAGAATTTAACCGCTTCGATGAAATTCCTCGAAAAACAACATGAATCATTCTTAAGAAAGAAGAGAATAACAATTATGCTGAAAATAGTTCTTCGCTCTGTGTACTCAGCAGTAGTAGGCAGCCACAATTCTGATTGTGAAATATATAGTTTCTACTGTTTTACATACTTAAGGATTTGAGAGAATTATAGTATTATAACTTTATAGGGAAAATTTCATAAAAAAATTTAAGTTTTAAACTATATATGTGTTAAGTATATAATTATTTAGAAACTGTAATTTATATTTCACATTGTGAGTTTCTCAAACAAAATAAATAATTATTTTCATAAAGTCTCTATGAAGAGACTTTATGAAAACAATAGTTAATAAATGCATACATTCTAATTGTTATAAATTTTACTAACAATAAGTATAACAAATATTGAAGGAAAATGGTTACATTTTTTTTTTGCAAATTATTGTTATGACTATACTGTTTTGTACTGCCAATTCTTGTTTAAGAATTTTCTGTTGTTGAATGAACAAATTTTTTATAGACAAATTAAATCTTATTATTATTTTTTCTGTAAAAACAATTATATTAATATAATCTAGAAAAACAAAAAATGTTTATATAAGTATGAATTTAGAAAAATATATTTTTAAAAAACCATTGTCCCAGGTGAGACATTTGATAATTTTTTTTTCTATATATTGGGTAATATATAGAAAAAAATATCAAATGTTTAATTACTCTGTTTGTAAATAAAAATATGTTAAGCTCCATCCATATTTTTATAGTTTTATACAAAGAACTTTTATTGGCTTATTCTTATGCATCCAGTTACAAGAACATACTTCAAAGGAATTTAACTACTTAGTTGAATTTCTTTTTTTCTCTTAGTTAAGATGATTGGTATTTAATTGTTAAAAGCAATTATTTTGAATAACGCCATGTTGGAATTTCATTTAGTATAGTCGTTCAAAAAACTGAAATAATTTTAGGTTCTGTTTCACGAATTCACTATGTGGAATGTAAAATGTAATTCGTAACTACTAACAAAGGACCCTTTTCGTTAGAAAACAAAAAAAAAATTAGACAAATGTATTTTTCATTGAAATGTCTAAACAATTTTATGATTTGTTCAAATTTTTAAATAATTATCAAGTGAAAAAAGATATATATATATACATATGTGTGTGTATCTCATAGGTAGAACTGCAGTTACCTGCTAACAATGCATTTATTGCACAGAGTGCTATTTCAAGCTTTAATTAAAATAATGAAAATAGATTCGTTTGATTTCTATTTAAGAAAGTAAATGAATCTATGTAAAATATCTAATGAATTAAACTTCTATATAAGAATTTTTTTTGATATAAACATTTTAGAATTATTGGACAAGATAAACAATATTTTTACTCTTTATTTGTTCATAACTGCTATTGTTTATGTGCGAATACAATTTTGAAAGGGTATTCTGAAATGTAAGTATTGCTTATATTTAATTTATATAATCATTAATAGAATACTTTTTCAAAACGTGAACTGCCCTATGTATTTTATATCCTTTAGAGTAGATTTTTATATACAAACAAATTCTCATTTTTTTTTCATGTAAATAAATCTTTAAATGATATAAATGAATTATTTGTATTTAATTAAAATTTAAACTCATACTTTAATGGGTACACACACACATCTTTGCTATAACTAAATGTTTCAGAACAAAATTTTCTATATCATAATAAATATGTACTACAGTTGAAATGTTTAAAAATCAGATTATATCAACTCGTGTCGAATGATCAAATAAGTTACAAAGTGCTTACTTGAATATATTGATGGGCGTAGCTTATTTGTGATTCATGAGTTTCAAATTTGGATGTGTCAAATAATACTGTAGCAACAAAGTTGCTTGCAGATATGTATATGTTTTTCTCGCAAAATAAATATTTTATGAATGTCGTAAGTTGATCAGTCAACATTAACTTTTGTGTAATAAAAAATCACATACAATCATCATAGTGCGCTTTATTCAACAATTGATATATTGATCTTATAAGTACTCACTTTATCACCCGCATGATCAACTAAGTCGGGCTTCGTTATTCAACATTAGATATTCATAATAATAAAAAATTGTTTACATGATGTGATCTTAAATTCATACATTAGGAGTTATTTGTATAAAATATATGCAGGTGTACTAAAAAAACTAGCATTTTCAACATTAGTTTTATATGGGGTTTACTCTAACATGTTCTTAATTGTTAAAAAACAGCCACTTGCTATTAATTTCCTTAGTTGATGATGGCATCTGCCAAGATTAGACATACCAGTATTAATGCAATAATTGAAACTGCATTTAGAAATATTAAGATGTCAGGTAATGGGAATTAATGTTAAACACGATTGTGTTCTACCTGTGAATAAGTAAATAAAATAACTCCAATAATGTTATGCTCGTTAATGATTTGAATACAGGTTATACATACATTACTATATGTTTTATTTATATGCTTTTGTTTTAAAGAGATTTCAGGTTCATTTAGATTATATGTCAAATTGCTCTTTTAAATTGTAATGAATATCAATAGAACAAAATTAGAAAAACCCACTTATTTCATTCTAATACAAAAATAGAGCTAAAATATATGATACGTGTCATTCACATTAATTTTTTCGAGCTAATGCCGATGACTTAAAAATCTATTTCTAAATAACACTATACTTCCTTTATATTTCTATGATACACCGTTTCCTCTTGCCCGACACTCTTTTAAGCGTCGTTTTGTCATTTACATTCGGTGTAAACTCCTAAGCAAACTTATAAAAAGCGCCTTTGCAGATACTGCCTTATTATGAATATTAAATCTTAATATTTCAATGTACTAATATTGTATTAATTTGTTGAGCTACGATATAATTATGAGACATTAGTAAGTTTATTTATGTGAAAGACGATTACATCTCAAAATCTTTTTACTTTAAATATGTCACTTACTGTTTTTAGTTTCTTTTTTGGTGCTGAAGATCCTTCCATTTTAAATATTTTACTAAGTCTGCAAATAATCTATTTAAAATATGTATATTTAATGATCTAAGATGTTTTTACATCCACAAAAAGCTTTTCATAACTTAATTGCACTTTTGCTATAACTATGTTGACACTATTATTATACGAGTGCTAAGGCTATTTAAACATCCGCCTTAGATGTCTGTCAAAATGACAGCTTTCAATATCTGTGTCGTTTAGAAACAAAAGTGGTCAAATCCAAAAATAAAGATTTTTTAACAGCTTACGCCATTTTTTCTGTATAAAACCTTTTATCTGTTATCAGTATCAAAAAGCCAAATCCAAAGCAATTTGTAGAAAAATTAATTTTAAATTACTCATCAGTATCAAAAAGAGTCAAATCGTTTCTAAGCTTAGAAACGAAATCGGTCTAATCCACGCAGCCAATCAGAAGCCAGAATTATGTATGAAAATGACAGCCGACTGGCGGCTATTTTGCGGAGTAACAAGCATGCGTATCGTGGTTTTGTATTTTCGTTGCAGTTTTTAATTAAAAGTCGGTGTTTAATCACAATAAAATGGATAATTTAATACAGGAAGTTACTCCCCGTTTTTCACGGAAAAGGACACAACAAGAAGCGAGTTGGAATGCAACAAATTGAAGAAGGAAAAGTATGTTTGTATTGCTTTGATTACTCACGCTGCCCTCATGGTCAGTGGTGCTAAACTTTGTGTGCGTCATTTAGTTCTATAATTCTATTCCGTAGGTTTTTTTTTATTGGATCAGTCACTGAATTTAATTTTTCTTGCAATTGGATTTTACTTACTCACTCGGGATGGCATGAAGTATAGAAGTTTTTGGTGCTTACTCCTTAAGAATCGATTTCATATTTAGGCCCGGGGTATGGAATTTTATGGGAATAAAATCAAGTGTTAGACAAATGACGTTACGCCATCGTCATAGTTACTGAAAAATTTGGCTGCCTGTAAAGTCGGTATACGGGCGAAAGTTTTACGTGACAACGACTTTGAATGGTAAAATCATTTTAATGTGAATATTCATTCGTATAGTAGGAAGAAGGATGAAATAATAGTAACAATTTAAAACATTTATTTATACAAAGAATTATATTTAAAACATTAATTTATACAAAGAATCTCGCACTGAATTTCATATTAACAAAATTTTATTTTTACCTTTACACATACATACGTATTTATATACAAATATACATACAATAACTTGCAATACATTTGCAAGCTATGCACTAATTCTCTAGTGCCAGCGCGCGGCAGACCGATCATAGTTGAGTGGGAGAGAGACGCAAGGCATTCGGCGGGCTCTCTCGTTCGGTGACTCATCGTTACGTTACCGAGCGTTACACTTTTCAAAGTGACTCCCAGCCGCAAAATTTAAGACGTTGTCACGTCAATAAATAAACCCAATAAATCGTTATTTACATTTCAATCAATCAGAATGTGACAAATATAATAGATTTTCTCCACGAATCATTGTTAGTGTATACAGAAGGGGGTTCAAAACTATTGAAGAAACGTTACCATGAACTTCCACTTATACTTGGTGGAGATTTAATATTGATTTTAATAAAGAAGATGGTTTCCATTTAGTACAATTTCTGAAAGATGAACTTAACTTAGATTTAATTTCTGACAGAACACGAGGGACAACTAGATATGGTACAACTATTGATGCGATGTTTTCACGACTATACACGACACATGTATCTTCCGACATTAATTTATCATATTTTAGTTACCATGAACCAATTGTTTCAGTGTTTAATGATACTGCTATTGTTCCTGCGATAAACATTACGCAAGATAACGTCAATGATAGAGAAAATCAATCTTACTAAAAATTTTATTGAATAACAATTATTTTTCAATATTTTCTTAAATGACGAATTAATTGTTTTACTATTAACATAAATAAATGAATTGTGTATCATGCTTTGAATAATATAATAGATGCTTTCATTTACCATTATACTAATCTATATGTACGATATCATTTTAAAGCAGTAAACTCCATTCGTGCGTCGGAGCTGACACACTTTTTTTTTAAATTATATTGTTTATTAGTTTTTTAATTATATTAATTTTTTGTTATTTTTTCCAAACATCCTTTATCCACGTATAATATAATTTATTTTGTATTGTATATTGTAAGTACCTGTTAATGTGATATTGCAATAAATGAATATGAATGTCATTTTTTTTATTGTTTTAGGTATTCTCCGAAAGAGCCACCAAATTTAAGACTTCCATGTGCTCACTACGCCAAAGCATACTTCGTTGAGTCATGCGGATATAATAGCATTTAATAGAGCTTTCTACAAAAAACCGGACAAAATTTGTCAGGATAATTTTATAATAAATCATACGAAAGCGATTCCTACTAAGCGACATCGACCAGTAAATAATCGTGATAATAAAAAAGAAATGGCGGTATTTTTGCACAACGTCACAGTGTTCTGATTCCTGTTTGCAAACGCACATTTCTGTCGATTTTGGCTTTAAAGAAAGGAAAAGTAACTGGTGTTATTAATCGACATTTTAAAGCAATGGGTGTATCATCACAAGAGAATAGAGGTGGACGGCGTAAAACACAAAAATATGAACCGAAGAGAAAAGCTGTCAAAGACTTTATTAAAAAGCTTGTGCCTTTAGAAATACATTACTGCAGAACTAAAATAAAAAGTAGACAATATTTGTCATCGGAGCTCAGCATTAATAAACTTTACAAAATATTTACTGCAGAAACCTCAAAAGAACATAAAAATATTAAAGCACCTTACTTCAGACATATTTTTAAAACCTAATTTAACATAGGCTTTGGATCTCCCCGCACTGATATGTGCTCCACTTGCATAGTTTTACAAGAACGAATAAAACATGAAAAAGCAACGAAGAAAAAATAAATTAATGATTCAGAGCAGAATTAACAAATTGCTAGCCAAAGCGTTTTATCGTTTATTAAAAGTCGACAGCGAGAATCTTTTGATTCTAAGTTTTGACTGTCAAAAGAACCAACTGTGTCCTAAAGTTCCCGATCAAAGTGTGTATTACTAAAGACAGTTGTATGTATACAATTTTACGGTGGCGATCGGAAATTCAAAATCACCTTTGAATATTAATAATACATTCATCTACACTTGGACAGAAGATGTTTTGCCCAAAGCATCAAACGAAATAGCAAGCGCTGTGTTCCATTGCTTAAATACAATTTTTCTAAGCCCCGGATTAGATCACATAACACAGGTTCGATTGGTGGCAGATGGATGCAGTGGCCAAAATAAAAACCAATCTGGTCTTGGTATGGCAGCTAAATGGTTACAAGATCATGCACCAGAACACATCATGGTTTTAGAAATTGTTTCCGATTGTTGGCCATATATTTTTGCCACCAGATAGAGTATTTGCGAAAATTGAAAACAGATTAAAAGTCGTGAGATAATAACTAGGCCTGATGATTATTACGAAATTTTCACCAAGCATGGAACCGTGTATTACTTGGAGTAGATATCAAAGTTTATGACTGGAAACGATCATCAGCTGAAGTCTTAAAATCCACAAACAATATGCACTTCTTAATAAAAAAATCGAAGAGATTTTTTCTTAAAAGGACTCGTAACAAACAAAATGTGTTTATTCGAGCGGAAGACTTTTACCAAAACACTTTAAATAAGTACCAAAATATTTGTAAAGGAAAAAAGACGGTTTCTGTTATAAACCCAGATGTGATCTAATTATACATAGATGTAAAACAAGAAAATATAAATGATGTGCGGAAATTATTAATCTCACATTTTGAAGAGAAGTGGGAAGAAATTTCTAATTTGTATTATTATAAACAAGTATTATCAAGACCTAAATCATCTATTGCCCATGAACAGGTTGTTGAAGAATGTGAGTTCACTGAAGAATTACCAGCCATAATTGTTTAAGAAATTTAAAATAAAGTAATGAATATTAGTAAGTACTTAATGTTATTTCAAGTAAAGGAAGATTGATTTCAAAGTATTTTGTAGTATGCATTTATTGTTACTACTCAACCGACTCGAAATGTTGGAAACCCCTGACGTGATATTGTTTTAGTATGAAAATCAGCCAAATCCATAATGTTAAGAATCAAACATGGTCAAATCCATCTACATCAATAACAAATCTAGTCAAATCCATAGATTGGTTTCGAAATTGGTCAAATCCAAAATTCAATATCAATTATCTTAACTTTTTCGGTCTATGGTCATGGATATTTTAAAAAAATCCGTAATATCAACTTAAGCGAAGCCTTAATAATACAGACTCTATAATACAGCTATACAAGGAGCACAGAACAAAAAGTCGTTGGTTCCCATAAATACTTCCGCATGGACTTGACCAGTTTTGTTTCCAAACGACACATATCAATTATGTGTAATTGAATGTCGTTATATCGTGACAGCTAGAAGATATATAAATATTGCCAAATACAAAATAAAATTGGCCTAATCAATAGTTAGAAGACATAAAAGAACAAAATTAGTCATTAGAAAAATCTTACTAGAAGTCTCTAAAACTAAATGTTCTAACGCACTTACGTTTTAAGCAATATATATATATATATATTTAACAATACATGCAATAAAAGAACAATAATGCTAACATCTGTTATTTGAAATAAAATCTTCGAAGTCTTGTAGAAAGAGTCTTTCATTAAATTCACGTTGTGACGTTGCAATGTTTGACGTGATTTTTTGAAGGAAACAATTGGATAGATTTTTCAATTCATCAGGAGAATACTTTACAAAATATTGTAGAAAACACCTTTCAAAAATTTTTCTGCAGTTTACTGGACTCGATGCACCTGTTTGGAGAAAAGAGCTGATTAGATTTTAATATGCCCTATCACGAAAACTTTTTATTATTGTTCCAGAAAGCATCGTAAATAAACTTGTTTGAAAGAAACAAGGTTTATTTCTTCACGGTAAATATTTAAGTCACCTGCGATTTGCAGACGAGTTAGTTTTGTTGTCGGAAAATAGCTTTCAATTACAACACATGATGGCCGATCTATACAAAGCTAGCCGACAGGTAGGACTCGAAAGGTGCATAACAAAAGAAACACTATGACAAACTACACAATATATATAATAGGTAAAGAAACCTTGTAAAATGTATATTTTAAAAACATTATATATATTTACATAAACAAATCGGATTTGAGAACAATGTGTTGGAAGTAGAGAGGAGAGTCAAAAATATGTGAAAAAAATACTGGGATTAGAAAAGAAAGAAAGTTGTAGATACATGACTTGTCCGATGTTTAATTTACGCGTGCTAAATATGGAAGTATACCAATGTAATAAAAAATAAAATAACAAAATGCCCGAGGTGAATGGAGCGCACTATGTTAAATTTAAGAAAATATATAATAAAGACATGCAATTATGAGATCAAGACAAAAGCAACAGATGCTTTTATTCGTGCGCAAAAATTAAGCTGGAAATGAATACAATGAATTACTGTACACTACAGTAGTGTATGGTGTTATATCAGAGTTTTCAGACGCTGGAACGTTTCAGCTTCACGGTGAATCCGTCGGCCGGCCGCCGTGCGCTCGCCGGGCTCGCCCCTCGGCACACGGCGGCGCGGGCGAGTCGGCGGATTACGTCTTCGCTCGACGATTTCCGTTGCAATGGCATACCGCACCCGATAAAAGCTTTCAAACGGCGGAGCAAATTTCCATTCCGACAACTAGTCACGCGAACGTCTTCCAACAGTTGCGTGGAACTTTTGTGAAAAATGTAAAACAATAACTTCTGGTATTAATCTGCTGGAAGATCATTTTTTGGTCTGTATCTATCGTGAGCCGCAGAGCACTGACGTCTTCGGTCGTGGCCGTAGAAAGTCATTCCTCACGAAGATTGTCAGTCAGATTAGTGCGACCACATTTAAACTCGTTAAACCAGTTATAAACTCGTTAAACAGTTATGGCAAAGAATGGAGCTTCATCATGAAAGGCCAACCGAACTCTGTTATAATTTTCTTGTTGGCTTAAATGGCATCGAAAATCAAAGAAAATTATTGTACGAAATTTTTTTCGTGTTCGAAATTGAATTATTTAACCATAAAAAAATGTTCAATAAAATAACTTAAAAAAATATAAACCGTCTTCAAAAACCTTAAAATAATTGAATAAATAATGAGCGAAAGACACAAAAGATAACAAGAGGTAACCACCAAATTAGACAAAGAATTGAGTTAAAAACGATGTTAAATTAAGAAAATCAATGTAACATGTCTAACACATCTTTTAACTTCCGTTTTGAAGTTTTAGATGTAAAATCATAATAAGAACATCCAGATTATGATATCCAGCATTTAGATGCGAATGCAATTAGCAGCTATTACATTATTTTGTGTTTGCGGTAAAGAGCATAAAAAATAAATTAGTAATGCGATAAAGTGTAAACGTAGCCCTAGATCTCAATCTAACACTAATTAAATTCACAAAACACAACATCAGTTTGATTCGTGCATAGTTAGCTTGTAAATTTCTTATACGCATGCGCACTGCCATCGACCCAGCTTTGGCTTATCACCTATCTATAGACGAAACCTGTAATATAGCCATTCTCTCAAACTAACTCTGACTAGCAGGGTTCTAAACGCCCAGACTAACAGATTTGACAAAAAACTGTTTCATCGTTCTATGAAATACTAGATGTTAATTAATAATAATATTTTTCCATTATTGAAACTTTATATGACAAAGGGAATGTTATTTTTTTTCGTGTGAAGGCAATCAGGTTACAAAATTTTATACACTAATTGTACAGAACCAGTATTATAATAACAACTTGCGCAACGTTATTTGTTACAAAACTTTAATCTTTTTCATATGGTCAGGAAATATGAGTGTACGTACAATTAAACAAGAACTGTTGACCTCACTAATACATCGTATGTCTTACTATATTTTTCAGTTCGGAAAGTATGAAAGCTATTATTAACGTTTTCCTTTCAAATTATCGGAGGTGTAAAATATGATCTAATTGTACATTTTCACTTATTTTAAAAGATATTTAAACGAGTCATTTGATACAATTTTTTGAGTTCAATAGTATTTCAATTTAGAAAATGTATTGGTTTATAACTATAAAAAATATTTAGAAAAAACATTTTTTAAAGTTAGAGAATCCATTCTTTTGATCAATTTAATTGTTTTCATGAGACTGCTGATGTTCAATACAGCTTAAACTTTAAAAATTGATAAAATAAATAAACTCACACATAAATACATAGTTACATTTATACACAAACAGAGTATGCAGTAAAATAATAACCGTACATACAAAATATGCATTAAAATGATAACCGTCGTTTTTGTTTTGTTTTATTGAATTAAACATATTTGTCTGAGAAGTCATTAGTCATATTATAGACATTTATATTTAGGCTCTTTTTTTAGTTACTCAAGTTATTGTGTCTGACAGTTACCATCTCATGCTGCTCAGCATGAGATGGCAAGCATGATGAAAGTCACAGCACTCCTTAACGGTTAGGGGATAATACTGCGATTTGTCGTCAGAAACTATCGTTCAATGGTAATTAGTAAAACCTAGTATATACCGAATTAAAATTCATTACTTATTAATGTACTTACATATTTTCAGTCATTTATATAATTCCTACTTGGCAATTTTAGCAAGAACACATTGGAACTCTTTAGTGATAATAGTAGAAGTATGGTAAATTATTTTTATGTGGACTACCACTTTCACCACACATTCACTAGAATAAAACTGTGATCTGTATGAATTGTAGAACTTTTATTTTATGAAGAATAAATATAATTTATATAATTCGTATACATACATAGATTCGTATACATACGTGACACAGGGTGTCTGTCACCTTTATTTTTGTACGTGAAAAAATTTAAAATCAGTTGCATTCCTAATTTTGGAGAGAATTGAAAATTTGTTTCAATTAAAAATTTGTGTGCCACTGGTAATTACTCAAAATTTTCCATATTCCTAATTATAATGCAACATCCTTTGGATCTATATTTTACTAGATCGTTTATTAGGGCGCTTAAAATAATTTAAATTAGTTGCAATATTTTAGACAAACAACACAAAATTCATGAAAAGCACATATCGATGATAATTGATTTTATTTTCTAATTTTATGGACAACGGGAATTGAATACTCACGATTTTCATTTGGATTTTCTTATAAACTACAAGTGACGCCATATAAGCCCTGTATTTTTTTGTTTTAGGATCAGTAGGTTGTGAGATACGAAGGATTAACTTTTCTATTTCCTTTCATATCTTTTAGCTATACTAAAAAATATCTATGCAAAATCAAAACGTATTTGATGTGAATTTCCTGTTTCATTTAAAAGAGTACTTTTAATGATTATTAGTAATTAAATAAATATAACCTGTAGACTTGAGACACTATTTTCACAGTACAAAACAAATATACGGTGTCGTATATGAAGTTTTATGAATATGTACCATAATATTTATAGCGTAAAATATGAGTCTTCAAAAATTGGGGTATGTACTAAAACGGATTCTTAAGTCCATACAAAAAATATTAAAATACATTTCTATTTCATAGAAAACCAGTATAAATCATGTTTGTGAGGTAGAAAAAATAAAAAAAGTCTTATTTCGATTAATGTGTTTTCTATGTATAACTATATATATATATATATCTATACCACTATATAAACCTATTGGCTCTATTTGTACATTTATATTTTTCACCTAATTTTGTAAAGATAATCATTTTATGATGCAATAATTCACGTTCTACTATTTTTTTTTATTTTTGTCTGTCTGTATGTCTTATAACTCAAATACGTCTAGAACGATCGAAATGAAAATTGGTATACAATAATAAAATGTAGTTGCGCACATGATAGGCCACTGTCTGTTGTTTTACTGTGTGTCTTCCTGTCTGTGTGTGTTTTTATAACATAAGAACTGTTTGACCGATTATGATTAAAATTAGTATACAGTAAGAACATTTGATTTCATAAATGGTGGGCTATTGTTTTCTGGTTTGTTTGTTTGTCTATCTGTATGTTTTTCTATAACTAAAAAAGGTTTCAATGATCTTGATGATTGTGTACCGACAGTAAGAACATGTGATTGCGTAAATAATAGGCTACTATCTGTCTAACTGTTTGTTGGTATATGTACATGTGTTTTTTATAACTTATGTATAGTTGTATTTTTTATTAGTGCATTTGTCAATATAAGTAAATAAAAGCATAAAGATACAATACAGAATATTTAATTTATGTTCAATGAGACATGAGGTTCAGGGCGTATGATTGTTTTTTATGTGACCTCTGACATATAATAGGATTCAACTTAGGTCTAAATTACCTGATTTATCAATTGAGACATATGATAAACATTGTATATGATTACAGTGTAATTAATGGGCGCCAACCTACAGCAAGTGCCGAAAAATATGTATAATCAAACTTAATGATGTTCACAATCAAATGTTGTATAAAGAGATTAAGGTAGGTACTGTAAGTGAATTGGGATCACTTCCACCTATATTTGTTCTTGGTCTCTCATCTGTATTGAAACCTTGACAGTAGGCAGTGCAGGCAAATATGTTAGCAGAAATGTTGCGGGCTGAGGCGCTTTTTGATAGTAACTCCGTTCAAATCAGAACCGTGAGCGGTAGCGGAATCGATATTGCGAACAAGACAAAGAGCAGAATCGAAAGTGGAGACCGGATGAGGACGGAATCGAGAACGGAACCATGGTTGGAATCGAGTGTGGAATTAAAATTGGAACAAAGAGCACGTTCGGAATCGAAATAAGGAACGGTGCCGAGGTCAGAAATCAGAGAAACCTCGGCAATAGGCAGTGAAGGCAAATATGTTAGAAGAAACATTGCGAGCTGATGCTGCCTCAGCAATGGACACTGTGCACTTCAAACCGCCGTCTACGTATCGGACATCCACTCTTACGGGAGTGAAAAAAAGGATCCTAGAACTACCATAGACACGTGCCACCGATGATAACCGGTATACCAGATTTTACAAATCACTTCTCTGAACAAAACATCTCATTTTACCCGATACTTAGAAGGATCCCATGATAAATACTTATATTAGACGGGAGAAGATTGAAAGAAATTCGCCTTTCGCAATGTTTGTCCTGATGCTTTACAAATCAGTAAAGAATACCCACGAAATTTTGTATTTGAAAAAGTTATCTTCGATATGATACAAATGATATGATTGATCAATCTAATGAAGGATTTAATGACACTAACAATTAGATATTCAAAACAGATGCTTTTAAATTTCTTTTTATGATCCATTGACTGAATCGAGTTATAAATGTAAAAAAAATCCTTTATTGCAAACAAGACGAAGAGCAGAATTAAAAGTGGAGACCAGATGAGGACGGAATCGAGAACGGAACCATGGTTGGAATCGAGTGTGGAATTAAAATTAGAATCAAGAGCATGTTTGGAATCGAAATAAGAAACGGTGCCGAGGTCAGAAATCAGAGCGGGACTTTTTAACCCTAATCTACTTAGTCCGAGATCGGGTTTTGAATTAAAAGCGAGACTGCGATGAAAGTCAAAAGTGAGACAAATTGGTACCAAAATCAGGATTGGGATTGAGATCGTAAACGGTCGATCCATAGATAAAGGGATGTGTTCAAAGTCCACGCGGGTGAAGCCGCGGGCAGAAGCTAGTATATATATATACATATGTAATAAAACGTAAATAAAAAAAATCATTGTAAGGAATATGAAATTGAAGTCACATAAATTGTCATGAACATGTGTTGTTGTTTAAAAACAACTCTAGAATATTCACAAGAAAAAAAGAGAACGTATACGTATGTCTTATTCTATAAAAAATTGGCGCTGAATTGGAGTTGATTTGCTCGCCATTCATGTGCACCACCGGGTCGTCATATTTCAGCTTTTTGGTCAGCACACTCGAGTTAGTTTTTGATGGCGCAAACCTCAGCTTATTTGTGACTCCCCAGCAGTGCACATGAGCTATAGCATGGTTGGCCTTCTCCGCGATCGACGAAGCCGACTGTCCGGAGAACATGAGGACCACATCATCCACGAACACCTGAACATATACACCAAGTTCCCCGAGTTTTTGGTGTAGAGAGACAAGGATGAAGTTCCAAAAGGTTGGACCGGCTATTAAGCCCTATATGTAATCCTTAGAAGTCCCCCTCTTGCACTCCCTTCCAGCTTACCGAACAATCACCTCCCAATCTCGCAAGTAACCGCGCACCATACCGTAGATGTTTACTGGGCATTTATGAACAAACAGCTGGGTCTTTAATGCCAGCCACTAGGCATTGTTGAAGACACCCTCATGACTAATGACACCATTAGAATGATCTTTTTGAGATTTAATTCGTCATAGAAATATGTCATTAGATCATAGAAGGCACCCTTCGTCCCGCGCTGCGGCGTGAAGCCATACTGTGTTGTTTGCAGCTTTGCACAATGTGCCATTACAGGCGCCCGACTAGCATCCTTTCCTCAGTTTTTCCACAGGGACCTGTTCTGTGAGTCGATAAGATTTCGGATGCATATGGCAGCTACCTTCCAGGCGCGGGGGAAGTATCCCAGCTATGCCCGTATGAATATTACACTTTAGACCGAGCTAACTCGTTCCACTTATGTCGGGCACCACATTCCGAGCTGAACGTTCCATGTACGGTATCCTCCCAGCCAGCCTTAATGCAATTAATGCATTTAGGGGTTCTTTGTGCTCCGGGAGTGGCACTTTGCGCCCTTCCGCTGTGGCCGCACTTGTCAAACACTTTCTTGCAGTAACGCTTGCTGTGCCCGAAGCGAGAACACCGCGAGCACTGTATTAGGGGGAACTGATCCCAAACCGGGCACCGTTGGAGCCCCACATATACATAGCTGGCTTTGATGAGACGATTGTACAGCTCGGTACTGACCTTCAGCATCGGATAGCACTCAAGGTGGTTTTGTGCTTGTCTACGGTAGCACACCTTTGCCCTTTCTTTGTCCCAGTCAAGACCTTCAGAGATGTGCCGGTTTTGGGTCCTTAATGACCTCACTGTGTCCTCATCCAAATTAACCTTCACGATGTCCCGGAATACCACTGTAGGCACGTTGTTTTCAAGCTTCGCAATTTTAAAATCCGTCCCACGCACCTTGAGCTACTCCTCCATTTTTTTCGCATTTTCTGCAGAGGAGCAGCTCACTATGACCTTTTAGTTTCTTACTTTTCGGAGACCATCCATGGTCACACCTATCTCCCTCGCATCAACCACACCGAGCAGTTTGTTCACTACTTGTTCCGCGTGTGGTTTTCAAATTGGGATATTACAAGGGTATGCCGGCTCTAGGTCGAGCTTCAGTGCCAGAAGCCAAACAACGGTTACCAAAGGTTTTGGCTTAGCCGCCGCCCCTGCATCGGTCATTGTGCGTGAAGCGGGTTTTGCCTTTAGTGCTTTCCGTATTTCCTCCAGTTCCTCCGAGACGTCGAAGTGTCTTAAGTGTCGTGTCGAGGAGACTTCGGCAGCCATTTTATCGAATTTTTATTCCATTTGGAATATCCTGTCCAGGTTTTGTTGGCATATTTTTGTTATTCTTTTCTTTTCTCCACGGCCTCATAATCCTTTGCCCTATTCGCTTTTTCCCGCTCAAGGTATATCTCGAGCAGGATTCCTCGAGGCGAAGAACGAGCTCGCCGATCATGGCCAATTTGCTTATAACCGACTCCTTGACTTCTGTGTTGATATATTTTATTGACTAGCTCGCTCTCCGTCTTCTGGGCGCATCTCTTGATCTTGGATACCGCAATACCTATCGGACGTGTGTCGGGCGCAAACGAGTGGTTGTGGGTCTTGATCCGCGGAGTCTCCTTGGACAAGTCTCTCGGTGCCGATCTTCCCGACACGGACAATAAAGGGCGACCTATTTCTGTTTTTAGGCTCGCCCGTCTGGCGAAGCCCCCGACCGCCTCCAGAGCAGTGAAAAAAAATTTTCGGAGGCGCGTCTGGAGCCCATGCGCTCTCAGCATATAAAGGGGACGTTTTAGGAGCCGGTTGCGTAGTTCCAGCCTTTTGGGGCTGTTACTTAGTCTTCGCTCCAGTCCCTGATGCCTCCTTTGAGATCGCTAGGACACTCGGCTCCCTCTCGGATTTGGACTACGACATAACTGTCCCTCTGTGATCCCGCCATGACGACAATATGACACTCATGTACAAGGAATAAGGTCGTGCCTACAATATGATAATGCATATTGTGGGCATGACCTTATTCCTTGGTTTCACTTTAGATATTAAATCACTTTGGAATTCTACTTACGGCTAGGTTACGTTGTTCTATTATGGAGTATTAGTGCTTACCTTCTCCATCAACAGACCTTGAAAATGACTCATGGTGAGAGTATATCTCAAGACAACTCTGACAAGCTCAAACACGACTAGGATATGTTATTCCGTTATGGGATTCCTGTGCCTACCTTTAAGCTCCATCACCAGATCAGTCCAATTATACCATATTATTGTAATGTCACAGGTCCTCGATAAATGTATAAAGATTGTATTAAATTAACGATTTATATAAAAAAAAATTATTATTCACTTTATACGAAATACGAATGACGGAAAATCGATTGTAAATCGCTTGAGAATCGCTATAGAACAGTTTTCAGTTTGAGAGCGTAATTTTTGAATAATTCGAAATCGCGATCCTTAACGGTTTTTAAATTCAAATATACTATTAAATCTCATTATGATAATTTAGTGATTTCATTGTAGAGGCAACACTTTTAATAGAAAGACAATTAGCATTTCGAAATATCAACTTGGGAATTACTAAAATAATTTTGAAATGATGCCAAATCAGAAATTGATTTCTTTTAGATAATAAGGCCGCCGAACATCGATTCGCGGCCGTATCGTAACGACCGTCGCGGTTCTAAGCCTCTGATTGGTCTTCCCCGACAAGGCACAATTTCATATACAACTTATATGCACATCACATTTAATTCGTATTTACAATTAAATACGACATAATATACACAACAAGATAAAATAAAACACAATCAATATACGAAAATGGGCAAACATTATGAAATATACGATTTCTTATGACTAATCCCTACCCGGGTAATAAAATGATTTAATAAAAACACACACAAAATAAAATACAAAAGAATTCTTAACCTAAGTCCGTTTGTATAAAACAAAGTTATATATTAATCGTCAAATTTAAACACTAATAGGTAGCGCGGCTGTCCGTAACAGGTAAAACTGACAAAAAAGATATAGTTAATTGTTTATCAAAACTCAATACTATGAAAAATGTAAGTAAAGTAATTTCGTTCGCTTTTCCATTCAACCAAAGCTTCTCATAAAAAGAAAATAATTTTGGACATAGATTGAATATTAATATCCATACATTAACATATCGTCATTCCATTAAATTTAATTTTATTGACACCAATAAAATTATTAGTATTTATTAGTATAGTTATTAGGAAGTATTTCCTTCAAAATTTATTTTACAACAATTAGCGGAGTTGCCACGTTATTTTATTATTAACATGTCCACTTCCATATACAAACAATTATGTGCTTCTATTGAAGCAATTTAGATTGATGATAATTTAAATTAGTTTATAACACAATAGAGAATACCTTTTGTAATTTTACGACATCATTCCAAAAATGTAATAACGCGAGACACGCGGAAACGCGTCCCGTTATCCCGATTGCGGCGAGGCGCAGCGGCAGGCGCGCGGCGCATCGGCGTGGACTGCATTGCTCATCCGTTTTGTTTGCGTGGACCTCGTGCAGTGAACAAAAAAAGTCTAGAAGTATTACCAAAGAGAAAAAATGACCAAACGAATAGTGAGCCGCACTAGACGGAGCCTAAAAACTGTGCCGCTAGTATTCACAGTCGAGTTTAGAACGTTGTCCTTCGCTTACGTACTATTGTTTTTTAATAGAATGAACATGCCGTCTTGTTTAGTAAACTTGTGCATCAACAATAGTAGTGACCATCATAGGAACATTAGGATTACTTTTCATTCGTATGTTAATCTTAAATGCAATAATAAAATTAATTTTAAAAATACTGGTGGATATTAACCGAATACAAGTCGGCACGCGCTAAGAGTCGGCACACGTCCAATTCTGTGCAATTATCTGTTTTACAAAAGAGAATGGATGTTAGTGCGCGAATCCGACTTAATACGATCGGCTAATAGGGATGGCGCTATTCAAAAACGAAGGATTACATTTCAAATTAAAAACATTACGTAAATACTCATTGTACACATCTATCTTTACGCGTGTTATGAATAAATTGATTTCAATTATGTAAAAGACCAATGACTTCTAAAGCGTAAGCTTAAGTTGAAGCACATTTTAAAAATATATTTAATAACATTTTAAGGTAAGAATAGAAACTTTCTGAAGTTATAGTAATTAGTAAAATATTATTGCTGTCTTTATTTATTTCAGATTTCCAAAAGATTCTACGAAACGGGAATTATAGACAAAAGCAATTCGTCTAGAAAGGGATGAGAGTGACTGGAACCCAAAACCTAACTCCAGAACATGTTCCATACATTTTAATGATCACGATATTTATAATCGAAGCAAGGATTGAAAATGTTAATAAAAATTGCAGTTCCAGCTTGTACGATAAATTTTATTTTTCCTTATCATAAAAAACGCAAATCAAAATTACCGTTCAAAAAATTTTTTTGGAAAAATCATCTTTAGAAATCTTAATGCAAAAGTAACTTTGAAAAGTTTGTTGAATAGAATTATAATTGTCATAGATGATAAGTACGAACGAGAAGTCGGTTTCATTAAAAGACAACCAGCAATCATTGATATCATGCCAAAACAAAGAAAATGTTGAACCTTGTTTTATGTGCAACCAAAAAAATGACAATAACGGAATGGTTTCTGGTTCCTGGTTGCATCGACAAGAGTAACCCTGGAATGATAAGTCTATTAAGTCATTTTTTTAAATCAACCATGTCTTATTTTTTAATGCAACAAAAAACCTAATTCAAGCTTTCTATTACATTAAAGATTAAGAGTCATATTAATAAAATTAAAACAATAAGAATATTTGTTTGTTCTTCAGATCAATTGCCCTAGATGTGGATTCAATTTGTATATACCGATAATTTCGAGAGAAATAATCTCGATTCATATACTAAAATTTCCAACCTGTCAGTAGACAGTTGTACTGCCCACTGACTGGTTTTAGATACAAACAGAGTTTCATACAGTACCCCTTTATATATTGCATGTGGTGAAACAGATTCTATTTGTTAAACACTTAAAAATACTATTTGAAAAATAATGGCGCTTAAGACATTATTAGCAAAAAAAGATTATCTGAAATACGAAGATTAAATCGTAGCAGTCAAAGGTTATTTAAGAAGAAAATATCATTAAAAGGACTTCTTGTTAATTTGAAAAAAAAAACATTAAATATATTAGGTAAAAATTATCAATACTCAAAAGTATCGGATGTCGCCAGTGACATTGTCTCGAACATTTTGAAGAAACAAAGGCAAAAGGGAAATAAAAAGTATATTGTAAAGTATACAGCAATTGGTGAGGAATACAGTTGAGGCAAAAAAAAATATTGATCGCAGACAAGGGCATAATAGAGCGGCGTTACTTCCAGGAACTCTTGACAGTACAAGAAAATATTGGTTTGCATTTGGCAAATAAAGTTACAACGAGGCATCTTTGTTTTAAAAATAGCATCATGAATGTAAAATTAGCAACACAATTACTAAGCAACAGTAACATTATATTCGGAGTAATTAAAGTTACCTGAGTTCGAAAATGCCTCTGCGACCATATTTCATCCAAATAATGTACATTATTTTCGACGTATTAAATTCTAGTTCTCTGACACAACGAAGACATCCCATATCATTAAAAACAAAACACAATATTTTATCTTTTCTTGAAATTGTGAAATCGTGTATACAAAAAATGAAGATAAGAGTACGAACAACGACTAAGAAGTAACCCAATGAACGAAAAATTATATTTTTGACCACTTATGAAAATCTTGTGATAGAGACTAATTCAAAAACGGGGTTTTTAGGTATTTTGATTTGTATTAAAAGCTTTAAATATATATTTTCAAGATATGGTCGAGGAAAGACAGGTTTTAAAGTTTAAAGTGTCGTATAAATTGAACTAAGACCACAGTGATTTATTTTTTGGCATAATTCCTAACCATGGACAAGGTAACAATTTAGGATTTCAATCAAAATTAACTGGTAATTCGGTTCCTTTAGAACATACCCCTATACTTAATTGCGCTCCTCGAATAGTACTAATTAATAAGACAATTATTGGCTACAGGTTTGATAATGAATCTCAACTCAGCGTTGATGTGCACTCCAGTAGTAAAGATCAAAATAATTGTGACGGTTTTGTACACATGCTCGATGCCACCACTTCACTACCAAAAACCGTAGAGCAAATTGTTGGACATATAGCAGTTTTCATTGCGAGAAAACTCAATTTCAATATCAAATGCGAAGAATGCACATTGTCTTTGTTTGCAAATGAGAAACTATACTTTCATAAATTGATCACTTTAAAAGATGTCGGTGGACTGATGTTTCCCTCCCTTCCCGATACATACAAAATAAGAGTTCCTCCCTGATGAAATATGTCACCGCTCTGAGTCAATTATAAGAAATATATTAAATTTGAAACTGTCTAATGTTTGTCCACCAAACATAATTTACATTTACATTTCATATCGAACGAATGTTTTCAAAATGTTGCGACTTGTAATGATTTATTTGATTCCTTAAAAAAACACTTTTTAGATCGTAGTCACGATATTTACTTAATCGAGGAATACGTGAGAGCTCCACAATATAAAAGCTTAATAAATTGACCATTTATCGTGGCGCATAAATAAATATCTACACTTTTGTTATTTTCATTTCTGTGTGAACTGTTTCGCATATATTTAATTTTCCTGTAAATTTGTGTACTATTATAAGAAAGTAATATCAAGTTTTTTTATTGATTTTGATTCACTAAATGTTAAATCAAAATTTTTGTTTACGTCAATGAATATTTAATATATGTAATTGTAACCTTTGATTATTAGATTAATGTAATATAGAAATATATATGTTTTTAATTGTAATTAATTTTATTTAAATTCACACTTTTTGCATAAAATTTGCCTTTTTATGGCTACCGTCGACGGCTCTTTTATAACACCACCTTGACTAAAATGCTTTTCATTAAATTTTTGTTCATACAATTTTATAGATTTAAGTATGTATTCGTAAATTTTGTTTTTTAAATAATACTTTTATTAATAATATTCATTTGTTTCTAATTTTATTAGAATGTTTTATAAATTTATTAATTTTAAAATATTTCGTAATTTTTTAGCAATATTAAAATTAAAACATATGAGACATATAAAAGCAAAAGCAGCAATATCCAAAATTATAACAAACGAACTTTTTGATTTATAAAAACATCTTGGCAAACCGTTATTATGTATTAAAAATAATATTGTACTAAATCCCACAATATCCCATATAAAATGTCAAGAAAAATCAACAAGTTGTAGCAAACACAGCAAAATCCAATAGTGTAATATTCAAAACTTGCAATATCCAATTCAGCCAATCATAGATAAGTAAACATGTAGCAATTAGTATGGCTATTGTTGTCGTCAAAGTAAGAATCCTCCGTGATATTTAATTGTTTTAAACCATATTTGAGTTTATCATTAAAATTTAAATGTGCCTTTATGAAGATGGAAGGTTTCCCCATCCCTGTAACTGATAATAAAGCTAGAAAACATTTATTACAACCAGAAAATGGAAGCGTAACTTGGCCAAAACTGTAGGTTAGTATAATAAAACTTAATAATTTTGATCATTTATTTAAGCGAAGTGAAGATACTAAGTGAATATACAAGTGAATAAGTTAAACATGGAGTTGACCATAAAACTGATACTGATAGCATCTAACATAAAATAAAAGATTATCATATACTATGTTAGATAAATTCTATTTTATTAATTAACTGTACTTATAAATTTCAACAAGTCTGCCCATGCATCCGTTTTTATTTTATTTAGTCTTGATTTCTTACTATCAATGTACTTGTTGGTCTGTAGATGAATTAAATAACATTTTTTCAGGTATTCGGCCAAAACCTTTAAGCAGACCAAAATGTCTACATAAAAGACATTTAGTTATGCATCTTTGTCAATGGTAGATGTTAAACATTTTTGATGGATTTTATAAATATAAAGAAAAATCTAAACAAGATGTTTATATATTAAAGCACTGTTCGGTCAAAAGTCTGTCTGTAGACCAACTACGCATAAACACGCAAAATTTTTCGAACTAAGTATTTCGTGTTCAGTTTGTCTCAAAAGAAACGCTTGCAAGTATGTCAGACGTTCTTTTAAAATATTACAGATAACTAAATACCGAGTTCAGACCATAATGAAAGAATATTTTAAGACAGAAACACTACTAAAAGAGAGAGGTGGAGATCGTCTCAAAAGTACCAAAAACAATCAATAATGACTTTATAAAAAGTTTAATTGTGATGAGCCACACTATTGTCGAGGGAAGACAACACGTTATTATTTACCTGCGGAATTAAGCACCAGTAAATTATGTAAAATGTATAATGCTGAAGTTAATGATGATTTGAAAGTGAAGCCCTATATTTTCAACAAAAGTTCAATCTCGGATTTGGTTCTCCCAGAACGGATGTCTGTTCAACATGCTTACAGTTCAAAGAAAAATGAAAAATGAACAAAATGGAGGAATACGTAATGAACTAATGATTAGACAAAGAATACATAAATTAAAGGCAAAAGCATTTTTAATTATGTTAAAGAGGAAAGGACAGATCTGGTAACACTAACATTTGATTGCCAGAAAATTTAATTTTACCTAAAGTTCCTGATCAGTCTGCGTACTATTCGCGAGTATTTAACTTATTTAACTGTACCGTTGTGAAAGGATCTTCTAAAAGCAAATTAGGACCCGAAAATGTTGTTTCATATTGTTGGACTGAAAATATGTTCCCGAAGGCATCAAATCAAATTTCTTCCATAGTTTACCATAGATTACAGACTTTAAATTTCACTGCTAATATCAGCTCAGTACGTCTTATTGCAGATGGCTGTGCAGGCCAAAACAAAACAGTACGTTATTGGCGATGTGTTCAAAGTGGCTAACGGAAGCACCAAACACGTAAAATGTCTGGAAGTTATCTTTCCGGTTGTTGGTCACCATATATACCACCAGACAGAGTATTTGCTTTAATTGAAAAAAGTGAAGAAGCGAGAGATAATAGCCAACCCTCAAGAATATTTAGAAATTATATCACAATTTAGTTCCGTAATACATTTAGGTACTGATTGTAAAGTGTTTGATTGGAAAGATGCAATGACAAATATTATGAAACCTGTGGGTAAATGGCATTTTAAATTTTCAATGTGCAAAAGATACACTTTAAAAGATCAAAAGAATTGGTAATGTATTAAAGGAAATATCCATTACAAAATGGATGACGGAACAGTAAAAATGTAAATATTACAGGAGCACTTTCATCTGACATGAATCCTAAAGAAATTCCGCCAGGAAATAATGTTAGTAGCTGTAAAGCAGTAGATGTTCGAAAATTATTAATAGCTCATTATGGCGATGAGTGGCAAAATATTGCCAAACTGAATTTCTTTGTCCCTTTACTAAGTAACATACAAGTACCTGATAATGATGAACAATGTGAACCTGAGACCCAGGATATATCAAATATTATTTGTGAGCCGCAAGAAGAAAATGATGAGTTGATTGTTTTAATTAATAAATTAGCACTTTATAAATTTATTTCACTCATTTATATAATATATACCATAACATTCTAAAATATGTCTATAGCATTCAAATATTTATATTTGTATGTGATCTATTTAAAAGTATCAAAATATTTATCGATGTAGTTACGGTCACCAGTATGGCGTCGTTTGTAGCAAAACAGCATTATACGGGTATTTGAATTCCATAAACAGCAATATCCACATGTTAAGTACAAACACATCAATATCCGATATTTTTATCCTTTTTTTTAATTTGAGTGATAATTAATTTTAAAATTTCTTTACTAATATTATTCAAAATCAATTGATTTTTCAACTAGATTGATATTAAGGTGTATCTACAAATATACAGTTGATTAGAATTAATTTATCGGTTTACTCAAAATGTCTAAAACTGGATCTTGCTACTTTTGCTTTTATATGATTCATATTTTCTGTGTGTCAGTCTGTATTATGCAACATCGAGTCGCACAATTTGATCCTTTCGTCCACTTTGCTCAAGTCTAAACGATGTTGAACTTCGTACGTCCTTTTTCTGCTACTGTGCAGCTCTTCTTAAGGGCTTGTATTCGAAGTAGCGACTGCTCGTACCGGTTACGACAGTCTTCATGTCACTTACCAGTCCTTGCCAGCTATCGCGCCGATCACTAGTCACTACATTTAATATCTATTTCGGCCAATACATTCTTTAATTTACTGTTCATAAATATGATCGATCTTATTTCAGTCTCGTGATCATCGCGCTCGCTCATAAGGCATTCACACATTTTTTTGGACGCCTTCAATTCTAGGAACGTAGCTTTAAATTTTTGTTCTAAGTCACGAATGGTAGGTCTACAACTCATGATTTCCAAAGTGAACGAATCAAAAGGTCAGCTTGTCATTTAGTAATTATTACAATATATATATACGTGCACTGTTACTGAAACTTCACAAAACTTCTAATAAAATAAATTTCATAAGTGTATTTCAAAATTAAAAAAAATTAATCATATGCTAGAAGAAATTCGAAACCAGGTACCACGTAATGCCATACAAGTGAGCTAATCGTACAATGGGTTCTAAAACGAAATTAGTCAGGTTATAGTTCAAACAAACAGAATTATGTTGCAATATTTTAAAATTATTATCATTATCATATCATCATATATATAAATACCATAAGATAAATATATTTGCCTCCCTTTTTAGAAAAAAACTCACAATCATTCCACATAAATTTTAAATAATTTCATAGATAATTGCTTGCTCTACCGACATCAAAAACTAAAAAAAATATTATTGCTTTTGTTTTTATAAATTAATTAATTATTAAAACTGTACATGTGCTGCCATCTGACTACTTTAATTTTGAAACAACATCAACATGATTAACGGTCGGTAAAAAGACACAATACAGCAACGCTGCCATCTAACGGCTTTCATTTTGAAACAACGTCAATATGATTAACGGTCGGTAATTTTATTGTTTAAATATTTCTTCCATCTGCCATCTGAGCTTCATAATGTAATACAACGAAAAGAATAACGTTATAAATAGTGGGCAAAATTAGAAACGAATTGAATATCTGCAATAAATTTAGATTCATTAAATTGAATTGAATGTTTACTTACATAATAAATCCAAAAACGATAAAATAGAATGCCTAGGCGACGAACACTGGAAAATCAAGCAGAAAGACGTCGAAGTAAGTCAAATTGTATCAGATGAATATATAAATATACATATATATTTAAAATATTGTTTACGAACAAATTTTGTAATAAGAAGGAAATAAAATATTTAAAATATAGTAAAATAAATATTTACATTGATTTTGTAATTGTTAATTATTAAACATAATTTGTGTTAATTATTCGCACAGGGTACGTCTAGTACATATTAATACGCTAAGTTTAAGATGTTTGCCTCCGTTCTTAAAAAAAACCTCACAATTACTCCACATAAATTTTATATCATTTCATAGATAATTGCTTGCTCTACCGGCATCAACAACTATAAAAATTATTATTGCTTTTGTTCTTGTAAATTAATTAATTATTTAAATTATATATATGTGCTGCCATCCGACGACTTTAATTTTGAAAAAAGGAATTAATATTTACAGTAATTTTGTAAACAGATAATTATTATACATAATTTGTGCAAATACTTTGCACAGGGTAGGTTTAGTTATCATTCAATAGTATATGCTACCCGTATATATAGACCCCACCATATAAACAAAACAAGTAAATTGATAAAAATTATAAATTTAATACATAAAAATTAAAGTTAATTCTGTTACTTGTCAGTTTTATCGAAACTACCTCACAGATACGATTACTTTATTATTATTTTTTATTAATAATCTGTTTTTACGGTAGATATTAGTTAACCGAAAGAGATAAATTATATACACACAGTGTTACATGGAATTAGTAATGTTCTACGATAGATTAAATAAGGTGACCAAATTTAAAATTATTGGTCTTGTATTCAGTGTTTGTAAAAAATAGATATAGTGATCAAATTAAATATATAAATCAATCTGCTTATATACAATTTTGGGTTTATTCTTTATTATTAACACAAACATTTAAAATAGTTATTTGCAATTTTCCCGATCAGTTGTGAAGCAAGCATGAATATACGTAGGTACGTCCTGCGCGGCAGTCAGAACTTGCATCTACATTGATAGAATTTTTTTTCCAATGCTGTGGAACCATTTAAATTGTGCAGTTTGACGAAATACGTTCGAAGGACGTAGTTGAACAAGAAGTAAGAGAGATATTATTAAAAAATATGGAAAACAATTGACTCTAAAGGCCAACTCTGCATGGAACTTCCCGCAAATTTTATCCGTTTCGTAGTTATTTCAAAAAAAGGTTTGTTTCGATTTCTTTCGACAACGATTTCTCGCAAACGAATCAACCAATTTTGACCCGTTTTACGGCAATTGATGTGTTTTTACAAGGTCAAGAGCTGGTTAGAATTTGAAATCGATCGGTCAAGCCGTTTCGTAGTTATTCCAAAAAAACTGTTTTTTCGATTTTTTCGACAACGATTTCTCACAAACGAAACAACCGATTTTGACCCAGTTTGCGGCAATCCACGTGTTTTTAATAGGTTAAGAGCTGATTATATTTTGGAATTGATCGGTGAAGCCATTTTAAAGTTATTTTGAAAAAACCACTTTCAAAAAATTTTTTTTATTAATTTTTTGAAAATTTCTCAAAATCTACCGGTCCAAATCGACCCAAACTTTCAGGAAATCTAAGTTTGGTGAAACTTTGGAATGCCGTTTAGTGGGCTCGATTCGGTTAAGCCGTTTAAAAGTTATAAGAGGTTTACATACATCCACGCATACACACACACATCCACACAGTCATACGGACATCATCTCAGGGATGATCAGGGAAGCTTCCTAGACCCTAAGAACGTCGAGATCTGATGTGTATATGTGTTCTCAAAAAAAGCTGTCAATTCTACGTACGTTTCATGCCAACCAGGTACATCCTCAAGATTGGCTGGCATGAAACGTACGTAGAATTGACAGTTTAACAGTTAGCGCAATAAGATAGATTATAAAAATAAATAACACTTGCTTAGGTGTTCGATATCTGTCAATTCTCTGGAATCAATATTCAATCATTTAGATAGAGATTCGTAGTGGAGAGGCAGATTCGAGGGTCAGCGATGGCTTGCAAGCTGCATGTTAATGCATGTTTCAGGCAAGCGTCTACTATGGATTTCCGCGAATTAACACCTCACACAATACAACAGTAATTTCGAATATACCAGGTAATGGGCAAATTTAGTACATTTGCCTTGATATCTTTTCAAAAATACATTTGTAAAAAAGATATATTTATATTAATTTTTCATTAGCTTTAACTGCAAGTATGTAATGAATTCGTTTCTCTATTATATTGAGCAATCTCTCTGTTAAATTGCGACTATACTCTCTGTTTTCATTCCGGTGCCACTACCGGTACCAATTCTTGACTCGTTTTAAATTTTAAATCCGATCCTGTTCTAAAGTTTGATTCCGGCTTCTGTTCAAAAACCCCGTAATTTCTTTTTAATTCTTAAGAAATTCTTTTCACAAAAACGCATATAATTCCATATGAGTACAAAAGTTGTAAATATTTTTTCAGTATCCTAAATTATCAAATATTTAAAAACAAAACTTTAATTATAACTTGATTCTTTGTGAAACGTAAAGTAATTTTATATAATTTACGAGTAGTACAATTTTAACGAAAATATTGAGGACATCCGGTAACTCCTCCTGCCTCTTGACGCAGCGAATATTGTTACGTTTATCAGAGAAAATAAATAAAAAACGGTTAGTAATACACTCAAATTAAAATTGAATACATTGTTATAATCATCATACATGACGAGTGATAGTTATTTTTATATTGTTTTATGATTTTACTTGGCATTTGACTATTATTTTGTAACTGACATATTTGGCTTCATATGCATTCCCATGAAATACACTGTGGATCATATATGGCTTGGTATGAATTAAGGTTGTTTCCTGCTTTTTCCAGAAATGGACCTCTCTTTGTTATATGGTATGGCACACATGATAGACATGTGTATAGCAAACGCTTGGTGCTAGGCTGCCGGATCAATAGTGAATCACAATATATGCCGTTATTTGACTTTAAGCTCGCAGTTTCTCAGCACATGCGTAAAGTAGGAAAAGTTGGGTCATTGGCAAAAAAACGTGGTCGTCCGGCTACCGTCCTCAGAACACCGACATCGAGTAGCGCTGATAACATTTTCCCAAGTGGACAAAAAACAATCGACAACTACATCAAAACTGCTTAAACTTTCGTTCTGTCACCAAGTGTGAAAAATGTCAAGTTTATTTATTGATAAAAGTAATTGCTTTAAAGTTTTGTACAAAATATAGTTGTACATTTACTGAACGCATACGAAGCCATATATGATTTCATATTATTTTACTTTAATGCATACAAAGCCATATAGGGCTTCCTAATTTAATTTCTTACATATTAGGTATACATTTATTTTTTCCGTGTCTCACGACTAAATAAATTTAACGTAAGATAATTGTACATATAAATATTTTTGTATTTCCTTAATAATTTATGCAGCAAGGGGTTAAAAACCTACTCTTTTTTTGAAGTTGATTAAAAAATATTTTGACGTGCCAATTTTCGTAGTGGTCGGATAAACGGTAGCACAAACAAACTCTCCACAAAAATAAGTATACATTCTAAACGTGGTGATCCATTGAACGGTATGGAAGTTGGTAGGTTTCAATGTTACCTGGTGGCAAGTAAGAGACAAAGGGAATTGGACAAAAACCTCTTACATGCAAAAATACACATACCGGTCATTTTTTATGTGACTGGTTAAATAGTGTTGGAATAATATATATATATATACAACACACATACCTGTTCATTTGTACTTAACAAAAATAACTTTTGATAAATACATCATTTGATGTATTTAGCAAAAGTACAACAAAAGTTATTTTCATAGTTTTATAAATTTTTCATTAAATTAATATTTAAAATCGAAATTCTTATATTTACAGCATACTAAAGTAAATAGATGACCTAATTTTCCATTTTTCAAACAGCAACTTCTTTGATCGAGTATAGATTCATAGGAAATGAAGTGTGACATATAGACGGACAGAGTGACGCGAGGCTTTTTACAAGCATTCCATTTTGTCATCAGATATCCGGGACGCTGAGACTATTTCTAACGGTATATACGGCCTAACCATCATGCCGGATAGGCCAAGTCCGATTTGATAGGCATTCCGTTTTGTCGTCGGATGTCCGGGACGCTGAAACTATTTTTAACGGTAGACATGGCCTTACCGTCACGCCAGATAGGCCTAGTCCGATTTGATAGGCATTCCGTTTTGTCGTCGGATGTCCGGGACGCTGAAACTATTTCTAACGGTAGACATGGCCTTACCGTCGCACCGGATAGGCCTAGTCCGATTTGGTAGGCTTTCCGTTTTGTCGTCGGATGTCCGGAACGCTGAAACTATTCCTAACGGTACACAAGGCCGTACCGTCACGCCAGATAGGCCTAGTCCGATTTGATAGGCATTCCGTTTCGTTTAAATATTGCGATAATTTTTATCAACCGATAAAATATTTGACAATTGTGATTAAATATTTGTCAATACAAATGGTGGTGTTGTAGCCTAATTGAACACCCCCGATACCGGCGTCTGCCGCCCACGCGCTTAATCGTATTTGCCTTCGCGCCGCCACGACATGTGCCGCGGCAGGCGCGCGGCTGGCGCCCCCTCGTGAGCGCCGCCCACACGCGCCGGTTTCAGAAATCCCGCTGGCGCGGCCGCCCTTTTCATTTCATATCGACGATCTAAATGTTTTACGTTATTGTATTTTAAGAGGTAACTTTTCTATTTATAAACTACATAACGATTTAAAGAATTACTCCTTCTTATATATTGAAATTAAAATATCTTTACATCCTAAGTTCTAAGATTATATGTGTAATTAAGATAATACGGTATTATAATAGTAGTAAAAAAATTATGTTATTTATAAAATGTACCACTGATTCGTAAGGTAGCTTTCCTTTGAGAAAAACGAACAAGAAACTTGAGTACGAAAGTTTTGAAACTTTTACAATCATTAAATAAACAATTAATAAAAAAAACAAATCAACCAATAAAGAAACACGCGAAGTCGAGTTGGTTATGCCTAAGGATATTTGTATTGTAAGTAATCGGAAATTTACCAAGCATTTGCTTAAACAAGATTTTAAATTTATATTTATACTAGCTTCTGCCCGCGGCTTCGCCCGCGTGGACTTTGAACACATACCCTTATCTTATGTATCGACCGTTGACGATCTCTATCCTAATCTTGATTTCGATACCGATTTATCTCACTTTTGACTTTCATCGCAGTCTCGCTTTTAATTCAGAACCCGGTCTCGGACTAAGTAGATTAGGGTTAAAAAGCCCCGCTCTGATTTCTGACCTCGGCACTGTTTCTTATTCCGATTCCAAACATGCTCTTTATTCTAATTTTAATTCCACACTCGATTCCAACCATGGTTCCGTTCTCGATTCCGTCCTCATCTGGTCTCCACTTTCGATTCTGCTCTTCGTCTTGTTTGCAATAAAGGATTTTTTTGCATTTATAACTCGATTCAGTCGATGGATCATAAAAAAAAATTTAAAATCATCTGTTTTGAATATCTAATTGTTAATGTCATTAAATCCTTCATTAGATTGATCAATCATATCATTTGTACCATATCGAAGATAACTTTTTCAAATACAAAATTTCGTGGGTATTCTTTACTGATTTGTAAAACGTCAGGGCAGATATTGCGAAAGGCGAATTACTTCGAGGAAATATTATAACCAATCAATCTTCTCCCGTCTAACATAAGTATTTATCGTGGGATCCTTCTAAGTATCGGGTAAAATGAGATGTTTTGTTCAGAGAAGTGATTTGTGAAATCTGGTATACCGGTTATCGTCGATGGCACGTGCCTATGGTGGTTCTAGGATCCTTTTTTTCTCACCCCCGTAAGAGTGGATGTCCGATACGCAGACGGCGGTTTGGAAGTGTACAGTGTTCCATTGCCGAGGCAGCCTCGGCCCGCAATATTTCTCCTAACATATTTGCCTGCACTGCCTACTGCCGAGGTTTCAACACAGATGAGAGATTAAGAACAAATATAGGTGGGAAGTGATATCAGTTCAGTATTCTAAATCAGGTACCTGCCTTAATCTCTTTATACAACATTTGGTTATGAACATCATTAAGTTTGATTATACTTTTTTTTTGGCACTTGTTAAAACAGGTAATATAGATCTAAGTTAAAGCCTATTATATGTCAGAGGTCACATAAAAAACAATCATACGCCCTGAACCTCATGTCTCATTGAACATATATTAAATATTCTGTATTGTATCTTTATGCTTTTATTTACTTATATTGACAAATGCACTAATAAAAAATACAACTATACATAAGTTTTAAAAAACACGAACACATATACCAACAAACAGATAGACAGACAGTAGCCTATTGTTTACGCAATCACATGTTCTTACTGTCGGTACACAAATTTTCATCAAGATCAGTGAAACCTTTTTATTAATTATAGAAAAACGTACAGACAGACAAACAGACAAACCGGAAAACAATAGCCCACCATTTACGAAATCAAATGTTCTTACTGTATGCCAATTTTAATCATAATCAGTCAAATTGTTCTTACGTTATAAAAACACACACAGACAGACAGACACACAGTAAAACAACAGACAGTGGCCTATCATGTGCCCAACTACATTTTATTATTGTAAACCAATTTTCATTTCGATCGCCTGAAACGTGTTTGAGTTATAAAAAGACATACAGACAGACAGACAGACAAAAATGAAAAAAATCGTATAATGCGGATGACTGCATCATAAAACGATTATTAGTCACAATATTAGGTGAAAAAAATAAATATACAGACAGAGCCAATAGATTTAAATAGTGGTAAGATAGATTTTATTTCGCACAAGTATTTCGTGCCGTATTGAAATTGCGCAATCAGAGCTACCTAAATAAATTTCTTACTTAATGCAGTCGACTAACACATAATCACATTTGTTTATATTTCTGTTATTAAAATTATATTGATCATTATTTCTGCTAAACATTTCTAACTTTTTACGGTTCTGTAGTCAACAAGGAAGGCTTATACGGCTATGTTCTTCCGTTCTTCCGTCTGTCTGTCTGTCCATGGCTGAATTCAGAAACTCTTTGTACTAGTAAGCTGTAATTTGGTATGGATAAGCATTTTAGTCACGCTGACAAATGGCAAAAAAATTTTTGAAAAAAATCATTATTTTGGGTACTTTCCCTTTGCGTGAAGTAGAGATGACTTTTTTTGTCATCTATTCTATGGTGTGGGATGTTGTCAGATAATCATTGCGGGTCCGTGAATACCATTTTTAGATTTAGGGATCCGTTTGCGAAATATTGAGCTTCAGCGCTCATTTATGTTAGAGTCGAGTGTGTCTACAGGCAAATAATTATTCTTAAATTAATAGAAAAGGCTTAACAAGTTAACGAATAATGATAGTTTATTTATAAAATGTACTACGAAAAGTGAAAACCATAATTCGCTTACATTGAAATTATATTACATGGAAAATCACTTAGATGACCATCTTGGTTTAATAAATATAATAAACTAACTTATTATGAACCACGTAAAATTATAAAAATAAAAATCATAACATCCTTAAAGCCCGCCTTGTATGGGTCTGTTTTTACACGTGAATAACCAGTGAGCGTATACAGTATGATTAGTCAATTGGTGTACATTTTTAATTTTCAAGTCATTTCATATGATTAAATTTCTCAAATCACGTTAACAATCAGCCAGCTTACTCAAATGTGGCATAAGAGAAGGCAATGCACTTACATTTCTATGTATGTACGTTTGCTGTTTAAAAACACTTCATAGCTTCATAGTTGATGTTGAGGATTTTAGTATCAATAAAATATTTGTGTTCTCCTATTAATAACTGCAATTAGAAATAACGGGCGCTGTAAATAGTCATAACGCAAAAGTTATAGTTAAAAGTTGAATGAATCGTTAAAAATTTAAGACATTTGTAGTTCAAGTAATCGTTTACATTGTAAGAATTTGTAAGTGGCTTTTTCCGACTTAATTTTTTAATGATTTGTCTGATTTATATTATTTGTTTTTGAAATAATTAGCATTTCGATCTCTGTTTCGTAATTGAAAATATAACGAGAATCAATGTTTAAGTCGAGGGCTACGAAACGCTGTATCGTAAAAAAGGCATAAAACCCGTTCGAGTGATGTAAAGTCAGCGGATGTCGTGCTCTTTTTTAAACTGATTCGCGGTCACATCAGCCCCGAAAATGCTCTAAAATACAAGTCTACTATTTTTCGCCAGAACAGTCGTTTACAAAATCATGAAACCCTGACACTTGTTTCGTAAAACTCACTCAACTCGCCGCGACCTAGCGTATGTCTTCTCATTACAAATCGATCGGATCTGTTCTTAATATTGGTCCTGCTGCATAAAAATACGTGCGATAGCTCATACGATCCGGAATAACGTTTACACATTTTTTTAAAATACACAATGAAGAGAAAAGTTGGAGAAAATTTTGTTTATTAACAGTTGTCTAAATTCTTTGACTTTAAGTTAAATTTTCAACAGGAATAAGTTCTTTAAAATGTTCTAAATACACTATAATTTATTCAAATGTTTAAATTAATATTTGATAGATAGAAAATAATTGTTTATTGTGACATACTCGATTTTGACGCCGTGTGCGCTATCCTAAAATGTTGCACGGAAGCTAATTTTCAGCGATAAATTAAAATTATAAATAATAGAGACAGAGTTCCAAGAGTTAAAGATTTCTTATAGGAAATTTCCTCTTCTTTAAGAGTCATTGTTTCAAATTTCTTAAATATTAATAGTTTATGATACATCGTCGAAAAAAAAAAAACTTCTTTTTTATCTTTAATTGTTTATAACTTATGCAATTTTTTATGTGCTAATAAATGATTTCGACACACTTCGCTAGACGTTGTTCTGGATCAAGTGCGCTATCGCACATATTTTTAGGAGCAGTATCTTTAATTATTTTTCGCCATTTTTAACTTGTTACCTATACCACTGATCCAGTATTCAATAAACTGTTAGGTATTCATTTTATGTATTAAATTTCATTTAATTGTGTCTATGTTAGTGAATTTATATTGATTTTCTGCTCATGTTTTGAATAGTTAATTATACATGCAGAGCTTACATCCTATATAGTTGAATATGAGAGTCTTAACTGCGCCAATTGGTTTTTAGGCTTTTGGTAAGGGTCATAACCAGTTAAGTTGAATAAATAATAATATAATGAGGCTAGGTCTATTATTTACAATCATTTTTAGGTTTTCTAAGTTGTGGTAAATTTGAAAGAACTATTCAAAGTTGCATAAAGTTTCGAAATTATATGTAGAAAATGTGCATTGCATGAAGATAATAAGGATGATGATGTGATTGACATACTACACATTTGTGAATGTCTCTTTGTAGGCGAGTTTATTACCTTTTTTTTTCCTATACAGTCGAAGCACGTTTCGACCCTTTTTGGTTTATATAAATTTGTCGAGTACAACAATACGACGCATGCCTGCAATATGCATTAAAAGGAGCATGCAATCCACCGATGACCCTCAAGTCTGCACTACAAATCTCTATCACAAGAATTGAATATTGATTCGAGAGAATTGATAGAGATATCGAACACGTAAGCAAGTATTAATTGTATAATTATCTCAGTCCGTTAATCGGTATATTGTTAATTTCTACATACGTTTCATGCCGACCAGTCACATCCTCAGGAAAATGCAGACAGTCACATCCACAAGGGCGTAAGGAGTATTTCATTGTATTGCATTGCACTGTCTGCATTTTCCTGGGGATGTGCCTGGTTGACATGAAATGTACGTAGTCGTAGTGGAGGGGTAGATTCGAGGGTCAGCGGTGGGTTACGTGCTGCATGTTAATGCATGTTGTCGGCAAGCGTCTATTATGGATTTCTGCGAATCAATAGAACAAAAATACGAGGGTTACCATATAACATTCAAAATAGCGGCAATTAACTGTCTCATCAGCACTACAAAAAAACCGGTTGAGAGCGAGTAGCGTTCGCAGACGAGGGCTCACGCACTGCCGCACCATAAACACTAAATGCTTTTTAAAATAGTGGAAACCGAAAAAGAAATAATTAAATTTGACAAAAAACTTGTTTTTTGAATGGGAAACCGTTTTAATTTTTAACTTTATTTAATTCTTATTATTTATTTTTACAGATGAAATAAAAATACTAACTGTGAAATTTTCAAACTTCTATGGTATACATTATGGTTCATATGAGATTCAGAGCACTGACAGACAGAGGGATAAACAAACGTACAGACAGACGGGCAGTGGAGGCTTAATAATAGGATTTCGTTGATACTCTTTGGTTACGGGCCCTAAAAAATAAATTAATTCTTTCATATGGGATACCAAATAAAATAAATGTGTATAAAATTTTTTGTTTTTACGGTAAAAGAAATAGTGTTATGCAACTTGCAAGTCAAAAAGGTTTACCGATAACTTTAGACACGTGGTGTGAAGTTTCTAAAACGCATTGGTTTAATGCGGGAATGGATTTGCCTAATATTTTGTAAAGGCGGTCGTTCCCTGTAGAGAGATTTTATGTGGGTGGTGCGAACAAACGGCAACTTCGTTAATATATAATTAGTTATATATTAAGGCAGTTGTCGTTTGTTCGCACCACGTTCTTATATTAAATAAAATTATATCAAGACGGTAGGAGCTAGACACCAGAACAAGGAACGGCTCTCGGTCCAGCTGGTGGTCGATTTGAGCTCCCGTGCTGCCGAAGGGTCAAGTCTGTGTAGATTTAAGTCGCGGTAGAGCAGCAGGCATATAGTCAAATCATACGATCTTGCTAAGTGTTTTTTAATAGTATGCACCTGAGCTAATAAAATATAAAGACTATCAAATTTGATTTCTATTAATAACTAAAAAGCTTACAATGGAATAGTAATAAAAAATTATACAACCCACATTTTTTTTTTATTTGTATGTCCTTCCAAATTTTCTTTAACGTAGTAATTTGCAAGGGTAATTAAAATATAAAATAGTAGCCGTACCGAAGCCACGGGTGAAACGGTTGCCTAGAATATGTAACTGACACTATTACTTTGTTTATAATTCTTGTAAGCGTTTACGTACTCTTTATTTTTTTAATAACTTTTCTTAGAAAAAAAATAACTATATCTGCTATACCGCAGTCAAACTGACTATAAATTTAATTTGTGGTTGGGTTAATTTTTGTTTTAATTTCATTATTATCAAAGATAATAAATCATTATCGATATCGATGTGAAAATGAAAATCGGTTCGACGCCAAATACTCGCGGTCGTTTTCGCTCGAAGCCTCCCCGCCCGCGCTCGCGCCAGTCGCCGTCGTCGCGCGCCCGCCGCCGGTCGTGTTCGCCAGCGCCACACGTCGCCGCCATTGCGCGGCCGGCACATCGCGCTACGGCCACAGAGCGTGCAGTGACACCTGGTGGCGCGTGCCGCCTGCGACCTCGGTGCGTATTCGTTGCGGCTCTCTCGATATTCTGTCCGATCCAAAATTTCGTTTAATTCGAAGCTCCCTATCGATATCGAACCGATCCCCCACACGCTCCGGGCCGTCGTCGCCCGTCGGTCTTTTGTTCCTCCGGCCACCTGCAGCGCCCCGCGGGTGCGGCGACCTCGCGCCAGGAAGGCGATTGCAAAATATGTGGAATAAATTGTGACCTCTTAAAAAATAAACATGGGAAGGCAAATATTTGTTGTAAATTATATTCATGTGGAACTTATAAAAAATAGAAAGGAATAAAATACGTAAGCTGTCGATGTGATAATAGTAAAAATATAACATTCCTGTCCCCGTTCCGTAAACAGCGGCCGCCTCCCGAGCACCCCGCCCCCGGCCCGCCCACTCTTTGCTGCGCACCTTTGTTATGTCATTCTGAAGGAAGTCTAACGGGTTATTTATGTTTACATTTACTGTTTATAAATAATAGTGTTTTTTTTTCGTGTAGGAATAAAAATTCTTTTGTTTGGGTAACTCGAAGCGCCGTGGGGTCGTCGCCGGGGCCGCTCCGGAGACACGCGGAACAAAACAATTTCGTAGCGAACTCCTGAAGGTAGAGAGTATCTCACTCGGACCTAAACGTCCTTCTGTAAACTGTCGTAAATCGGTTTAAAGGGGCGAGCAGTGCACTCTCGTGACTTCCGCGATCCGGGCCGCGGGGCGCGGGCGGTCGCGCGCGGCGGGGGGCGGCGGCGCTACGAGACAAAGGCGCTACGGCCGCTACGCACTACGCAGCGGGCGGCGGGCGGCGGCGTTACGTAACGCGCCGCCTCGTCGGCGGACATCACACAAGCGAATTCGGTCGGACGGCGGCGTACGTTCGTGGCGAAGAGGGACTGGGCGATGTCGTGGTATACAATATATGGAAAATTGCGAAATATTGTACTCGTGCGAGTCGATACACGGTGACCTGTAGTACGAACTGAATAGTATCATGGTGGTCTCTCTGAACTAATCTGACATTAATAGCACGGCGCCCGTCCACAGAAACCCTAATACGATGATCTCATCGATGTAGGTACTCAGTTACACGAAAAAAATTCTCGTGACTGGTTTTTAGTACTTCACTGTTGAAGCTATGTTACAATATCTCTTATTTCTTTAGCTAATTTGTTAATAAAAAGTTGACTTCCGGTCATTCAATTAACTTCCCGTACCGAACTTCTGAATAATTGAATGAAGTATCATGTACGTTTGTGTGTCTGTTCGTTCCCTTGCAACTTATGAGCTGGCCCGCGGCCTCGGACCGGCGACGCGCCGCCCCGGATTGCGGGTGCCGTGACCGGCCGTGACCATCTTACTTTGTAGTGGTCCGCGTGCTCGTTTGCCTGTTCTGAATCCTATAAATAAATAAACAAGTGGGGCACCAAAACGAAGAATTTTTAGAGGTGTTCACAAAAATATATACGACCTGTACGTTTAGAAATAATTTAAATAACCAGTGGTAATAAAATTACAATATCAGGTCTTTTCTATTAATTTCCCAGCATATTTTATACCCACGGTGTCTCTTTAGTCGATTACCCCACATTAAAGTAAGCTCACATTTATCACTCAACATGATAAATATCTGCAGTCAAAGGCATACATGTAGTCAAAAGCGCAGTAAGGTAACGCGAATGGCGCCCACGACTGCCGATTTTTGTCATTTTATTGAATAATCTTTTACATCATCTTCTTTCCATTTTTAACACGTTTTTATTAACTTCACCTGTATGCATGTGTTTGATTGTTTGTTTGTAACTGACTCCTTTGGATTCAATTTTGATCCACTTTAAACTGTCAAATTTAATTTAAGCTTTGTAGATTTATCAAGGACCGATGGTAATACAATAATTTCATATTTAGAAAAAATGTTATTATCTGTAATTTTTTAAATTTGAAATCGAAAATTGGAAAAAAAATTACTTGAAAGATTATAAAATTTAACAATTATGGAATAAATTAAAAAAAAAATATGAAATAAAAAAAAGGAATTTTTAGGATTACTTAAAAATTAGTTGTATTTAAAAATTTTAAAAGAAATTTTGAATTTCTGAAGTTTCGTAAAATTTTAAAGAAAAAATCTTAAAAACTTGTGTATGTCACAACTACAAGTTGTACAGCGCAATATTAACTTATGCCGAGCGCTAAATTTTCCCTCAGTTTTGAATTCACCCAATGCAATACAATACGATATAATACAATATAAACGTCCGAGGGACGAGCGGCAAGAGGGTGTTTCAAAATGTCATGTCGCCAGCGGCAGCCTCCGGGCGTCAGCGCGACGTCGTGCGGTCGGTTATGCACTAAGTCATCCGGTTTTTGGTTGTTTGCTGCCGGGCAGGCTTAGGAGGCTTAGGCCGCGGAAGGTCACTAAGTGGAATTCTATAGAAGAACTTAATTGCTCAAAACTAATAGGGAAAGTTCCATGTAATAGTGGTGCGTTAAATCAAATAGAGAGGTTGCTTGGACATGAATGATATGAACTTAAATTCTTTGTCACACGTAAGATATTCGAAAATCAAGCCTCTTGGTTATAAATACTATTGATATCGTTTTGAAATTAAACGTTTACAGGATAAAATATAGTTTTAAAAGAACTGAAAAACACGCTTTAATGATAAATCGAACTAAAAAGTGAAAAATAATGTTCAATATAGGAATAAAATAATGAACGAAAAAAAATATTAGTATTTTTGTTGAAAAAGAGGGGGGTTATTTGTGAAATATTTTTCGTTCATTATTTTATTCCCATATTAAAAATCATTTTGCACTTTTTACTTCGATTTATCATTAAAACTTGTTTTTTAGTTTTTAAACTATTTTTAGATCGTTTTTCGCAGTCGGAGTTCTTTAATTTTTCAAATATTTTTTACTTTTCACCTTCACTGACGCCCTCCCCAGTCACTGACATCCGGCCAATGAGCGGCAGTCTGCACAACCGGTGCAGTTAGGTGCGGAGAGCGCCGTGCGATCTGTGGCCGGCCGTCCGCGCGTTCGCACGAGTGGCGTTCACACATCTACGCTAAAGTGCGTAAAACAATAAGAGGCCGGAGCTAATCTTAACGCATAGAGTTCATGACGCGGTGGCCAGTCCACCCAGCGGACTTCTCTCCCTTTCGGCCACTTGTACGCGGCCGCTGCCGGAGCTCTTTACAACGCGCCATCACTCAACGGTATGATATCTTAATATACGATAATCGATTTTAATTTTTGCTGCACAAGTAGGTGTTGTTGAAAAAACTATAAGCTGTTTGTAAAATTATTACGTGGTTGTCTGTGCCTCGCTCTATTTTGATATTAATTCTTCTTGTGTCGTTGAGTTCGTTGTATTTCATATAATACTATAAGGTGTTCGTTTGTAATGAATTTTGTAATGAGTTTCGGATGGCGCAGTACTTTATAGGATATTTCCCACTGATCTAGATTCATGAAATTCGGCAAGAAAAAAGGTCTTAAAGCAAAATTTAAGAAAAAAATCTGGAAATCTATAACTTATATTTGTATCATATGAAAAATATATTTTTTGTTATTACAAACTTACCTTACAACTGGAGTATTTGTATTGATATAGATCTATATACGGGAGAATATTTTTAACTTTGCTCTGTGAGAACTAGGATTTTGAAAAAAAATCGGATATTTTTAAGATAATTCAAAAGACATTGTTTCGCAATTTCTGGAACCAATATTTTGCCAGTAGCAGTATCGGTAACACACAAAAATCATTGAGACTCTTAATGGATGAAATATCTACATACATAATTAATTTTGTAGGGAACCCTCAGAGAAGGAATCCTATTCGCACATGCTCTATTTTTATATATGCTTGTACGAATTGAGCGCACGCATCGGGGCTATTTAAACGTTTAGTGGCTCGTTAAGATTCATTTCGCATTTTTCGTCATGACCTTGGCCACCGCCAGTGCCGGGACGATAAAAGTGTCGTAATATCGGTTATCTCATGTTTAGGTATGTCCGATGTTAACACTGAGTACATTAAATGCGATAAGTTTGGAAATCTGAAGATAATACGGAGTGAGGACGAGGAAACGTCTACGCCGGCGGAGGGCGCGTGCGCGGTGCGGCCGCCTGCTGTGACCACTGCGCTCCGGCGCCGCTGGCGGTCGTGCCGTTCCCGCCGTGACCGCCGGCGCAGCCCCAGCCCCGTCTGCCGCCAATAAGCGAAACGGAAAAAATATCGTGTTACGTATCACTAAGTCGCATGAGAAAATTACATGAATTTCTTTCTTTATTTCTAAAGTTAGTAGGGTAACGTTCACAACGAGAAACGTTTTGTCTGTAATGTTATTAAAAGGCATCATCATCGTTATGGATTTGCTATAATTTGGTTTGTTTTAACCTCAGTAGACAGCACTCTCATGCGGGTTTCAGCCGCTGCCCCACCCCGCGGGCGGGCCGCGTCACTCCACTTTGGAGACTAGTACAATATCATTATTTGTGATCGATATTTGTATCTAAATTTAAAAAGAAAACTCAGAAGTTATTATTATTAGTTTTGATAAGAAAAAAATCGTATCGTTGACTTCAAAAGTAAACGGAGAACAAAATGCAGAGATGAAAAATAGTTGATTCACTTTCACGAAAGTAACCCAAAAAATCCGTCGAATTTCTTCGGTTCATCCTCAGGATAAATGGAAGATTATTCAAAAGGATTAATAACAATCAATTGCGAATATTATTCAAAAAGAAGTATACAAAAAGTGTAAAGACCAAAGGACAGCCGTACTTACAATTTTTTATTACATTTTTCGTTCTATCTATTAGAGCAAAAAAATTAAAAAATATGCTGAGTTTATAATTTAAATAACGGTCATCCGCCCGCTTCCTGGGCGTAAATTTAAATTTAGCAAATTTATTATTCAAATGTGTCCTCGGTTTTGCTCTCGTGCATACAGAATGAATTCCTTCATTTTTTATATCAACAATTTTTATTATAAATTTTAATCGCGATCATGGTCCTGTTCTCGATGCCAGTTCTGCACCCCCTGCCGGCTCCGATGCTCGTCCGCTCTCCATTTCAGTACAGATCTCGCTACAATACTGATCGTGGGCCTCCTTGGACATTAATGGTAGTGGTAGCAAATTATTATTTATGTTGCAACGGACATTAAAACAAACATAATATAATAAGAATCTTAAAATCATCTATAATTGATTCCATATCAAACGGTCAAAGTCCCATACAAATACGTTCATTACATTTTAAGCCGTTACTCGTACGCTTCGCTGAGCGTAAAATTATATTCAGCAATAATTGTCTTTGTTATGGTTCAGATAGACCCGTGGTTTAACTCGCCTGTGCATAGGTCGAACCTTTCATTTTTAATTTAACTGTTATTTTATTTATATATATTTTAAATTTTAACTGTTTTCGCTGTCAATCCTGCTCGTGGTCCTGTTAACGATGGCAATTCTGGTTCCATTGCCAGGTCCGATCCCGGAGCCGCTATTCTAATAGCGGTCTTGATGCCAATTTCGGTCCTTCTTGGGTATGGATGTTAATAGTGACAGATGGCCATTTTACTGGATTTCATATATTTTGTTATATAAAAGGTAGTTTTGTTACGTAATATAATGTTCATACATACTTTATTCATGTTATAACCTATTTCAAAACATTATCTACCTTTGCACCAAATTTGATTACACATGCAATCAGTTAACCATCTGCGTATGACAAACGTCCGTACAATTAAACTTTTATATTTTTGTATTATGAAAAGCCTATATTGATCTACAAACGATCCCACGTTGAATCGTCAAGTCCCAATTACAATCCGTCCAGCTGCCACCGTATGACAAACATCCACACAAACATGCTTTTACATTTTTGATAACGGACCATTGACAATGTGAAATTTATCAAATCGCAAAAAGGAATATTATAATAAGAGACCGAACTACCATCAGACTACAGTAGAGCGATTTGAACGGCTATAGTAGTCCGGTCTCTTATTATCCGGTCACTTTGCGACTTTGGTTGACGAAACATTACCAACCTAACCTTTGGTTGTCTTAACTTTCTGTTGAAATTATTAAGATAACAAATACTGAAAATAACATAACCGAATGGAAGTTTACTACAAATAATTCAGAATCTTTAATTATACATTCTTTGTCTTTAAAGAAAGGGAACAAATGATATATTCTGTGCAAATTTAGCCAAACTCAATTTAGTTTCTGTCATGTCATCGGCGATGGCGCTGCATACGAAAAATGTATGAGAAAACAATTTTTTTTCATATGTTTTTTTCTATTTTTTTAATTACTTATTCTGCTATTCGGAGCGGAGACAAATCCAATAATTCAAAGATCATAAAAATCTGTGCAGCCCTTGCGTAATAAAGGGTGTACTAACACGACTCTATTTTATGTATCTATACTAATATAATAAAGCTGAAGAGTTTGTTTGTTTGTTTGTTTGAACGCGCTAATCTCCGAAACTACTGGTGCGATTTGAATAATTCTTTTTGTTGGATAGTCCATTTATCGAGGAAGGCTATAGGCTAAATAACATTACGCTATGACCAATAGGAGCAAAGACAGAGCGGTAAATGTAAAAACGGGGAAAATTATTCATTTTGAAGGCTTTCTTTGCGCGCTGCGAAAACGGTTCAAGATACACAAAAATATGTATGAAAGAATTATTCCTCTATACATGATCTAAAAAAGTCCGCGACGGCATATGTCTATCTTTTAAGGTTTAGTCACAATGACCGTTTTATGGTACCAAATTTGGTCGAAATAATTTGTTTAAGTTGTATCAACATAATAATATTAATCTTTATTCAAATATAAATATAAATATGTTGTTGGTTAAGAGTACTTCATTGTGAATAAAATTGTCTTTGACATAGCTTAATTTCAACAAAAACTTTAAAGATTACAATGATAAATAACCCGAAACAAAACCAACTCGCTCTCTGCGCTCACTGCGCTGGCCGGCGCGGCGGGAGAGGCGGTGCTTGCGGGCAAGCCGGGAGGGGGTGCAGCTCTACGAGATACCATGCCGCGCGGCTCACTCGCGCGGTCGGCTCCCTACTGAACGGTTGAATACAGCGCTAATTTGTTTATGCGATATAATTATCATCGTAATATTACTTTTTAAACACAGTTTCATTTTGAGGTTGTTTTCTATATAGTAGGTACTTTATTTGTTTTAGGATAGTATTTAGTGACACAATAATAACACTTTTTTGTTTTCATGTAGATTATTAATTAATAAGTATGTGTTTTTTAAAAGTATAGTATCGTTTGTTTTAAAAATAGTATTCAGTTTCTAATATTTTTGTGGTACATAATACCTGTAGGTACCTAAATAGGTATCGCCTACTTAATTATTCTTATTAGATTAGGGTTTAGTTTAACGTATTTAGTTTCTATTTTTTTCGCTTTAGGTAAAACCTGTAAATAGGTGTGGTCTACCTATTTATTCTCATTAGATTAGGTTAAGTTTAAGTATAAAGTTTGTTAACTTATTTTCATTTTACGGATTTTCTTTTGACATAATCGTTAAAAATAAAACAATTAGGTTCCTAATTATTAATCTTACGTTTCTTTTTTACGAGTTACGCTTTAGTTAAGTTTTCATTTTCTACGTTCTTTCTTCATCACTATAATGCCGAGAAAAGAACTCAGCTTTCTCGGCAGACTGCTACTGCAAAGCGGCTGCGAGTTTTGCGCAGCAATGAAACTGAGGATGAAAATATGCACAGGTTGGCTACACAACGAGCAATTACTGAACAAAACCGTGCAGGGAATCAAGCGTTGAACGTTCGCAGCGTTTAGCGTCACAAAATTTCCGAACTTTGGCGAACCGGCAACGGGAATCGAGTGCTGATCGTTCTCAACGTTTGGCCTCACAGAATGCCCGAACTTTGGCTAACCGCGATCGGGAATCCAGTGCTGAACGTTCTCAACGTTTGGCCTCACAGAATTCCCGAACTTTGGCTAACCGTGATCGGGAATCAAGCGCTGAACGATCCCAACGATTAACACAGCAAAATGCCCGATCAACTAGGAATAGAACTCGCAGACAACATAATTTATTAAATGCTGCTTTTGCTTATGATTGTACCGTTGACTATTCTGAGCTAAATGATATTGATATTGGCAGAATGGATAAAATATGCAACTTATGCCAAGCAAAAAATGGGCAGCTGAAACTCCTGGATTGTGTTGTAGTGGTGGCAAAGTAAATATACCTATAATTCCGGAACCAACATCCGTTTTAAAGGAACTGATATCAGGCTCACATCCATCATCTAAGCATTTCTTAAATCACTCAAGACAATATAATACATTATTTCAGATGACTTCATTTGGTGCCAAAGAAATTCGTGAGGGAAACTTTATGCCCACTTTTAAAGTCCAAGGGCAAGTTTATCATTTAATCGGTGACTTACTTCCAGCTGTAGGGCACAACCCGAATTCCTACAAATATATTTTGTTTCCCATGCAGATCAGGTATCCTTGCGCTCAAATTTAAACCCAAGCTTGCAAATCGATCTTATCGACGTTCTCCAAACATATCTTCATGATCATAATACGTATATTCAAAGTTTTAAGTACAATCTAGAAAATAGACCACCGAATGATTTAAAACTTATCATTCATGCTGATGTAAAACCTCCTAATGAGCATAGAGGTCGGTATAATGCGCCGGTAGTAGATGAAGTAGCTGTTCTTATGATAGATGAAGACAAAGGTCCCCGTGATATTGTATTGACTGCGAGAGATGGTCGACTTCAACGAGTTTCTGAAATTCATAGATCTTATGACCCGCTTCAATATCCCTTACTGTTTCCCTTTGGAAACGACGGATACTGTATTAATATTCCACAGCAGAATACTACGGCTACATCTAAAACTGTTTCATGTATGCAGTTTTATGCATTTAGATTCATGGTGAGAATAAATGACTTTAACAGTATACATTATTTTAAAGGATTATTCAACCAATATTGTGTTGATATGGCGGCAAAAATGATTTCTGAGAGGCTGAACTTCATCAAAAGAAATCAAAAAAAAATTGAGAGCAGAAGATTACATTCATTTAAGAGATGCCGTCGTAAATGATGGACATTTAAACGCTTCTAATATTGGCCAGCACGTTATATTGCCGTCGTCATTTACAGGATCCCCCAGATTCATGAATGAAAAAAGTCAAGATGCCATGACATATGTCAGGAAATTTGGAAGACCTGACCTCTTCATTACATTTACATGTAACCCCGAATGGCCAGAAATAAAAAGTGAGTTATTGCCCAATCAACATTCTTATGATAGACACGATTTAATTTCTAGGGTATTTCATTTAAAACTCAAAAAAATGATAGACCTATTAACGAAGAAACATATTTTTGGCCCATCGAAAGCCTTTGTTTACAGTGTAGAATGGCAAAAAAAAGAGGTTTACCTCACGCCCATATTTTATTGTGGCTGGCTAACAAAGTTCAACCAGATTCTATAGATGCAATAATATCGGCTGAAATACCTGACATACAACAAGATCCGATTCTTCATAATATTGTCATAATATGATACATGGTCCTTGCGGATTTCATAATCCTGCATCACCATGTATGAAAGAAAACGTTTGTTCTAAAAAGTACCGAGGCATTTTATTTCGGAAACACAAACCGGGATGACGGTTATCCAACCTACAGACGCAGGTCTCCAGATAATGGTGGATTCACAGCTATAATTCGTGTAAAGGTACAGAAATGAGCGTGGATAATCGTTGGGTGGTTCCTATAATCCACTGCTGTCACGCATTTTCAATGCACACATTAACGTAGAGTTTTGTCAATCGGTCAAAGCTATTAAATACATCTGTAAGTATATTCATAAAGGTTCTGATCAAGCCACATTTTCGTTACAAAGTAATAACGACGAAGTAGAAAAATATCTAAATGGTCGCTATATAAGTTCCTCGGAGGCGTTTTGGAGAATTTTTCAATTTTCGATTCATGAACGTTTTCCGGCAGTAGTTCATTTAGCCGTTCATTTGGAAAATGGACAAAGAGTATATTTTATAATAATGAAAATCTCCAAGATCGTGTGAACAATCCTTCATCAACGACACTTACAGCGTTCTTTGATCTCTGCAAAAGCGACGATTTTGCAAAACCCTTTATATCACGAAGCTCCCCAGTATTACGTTTGGCAAAGAAATTCATTTTCTAGAAGAAGACGCGGGCAAGATGTTGAGGGATATCCCGGTGTAAAAGACACAACTTTAGGCCGTGTTTATAACATTCATCCAACTCAAACTGAATGTTTTATTTAAGAATGTTACTGCAATATGTTCGCGGTCCAATGTCATTTCAACATCTACGAACCGTGAATGGTGTTATTTTCCAAACGTACCAAGGCGCTTGCAAGGAATTAGGTTTACTGAGGGAGATGAACATTGGCAAAATACCATGTCCGATGCAATTATATCCGAGCCAGCTACAAAATTAAGAGAATTATTTACCACTATCCTTATATTTTGCCAACCATCTGACCCTTAGAGTTATGGAATAAATTTCGTGATGCTCTATGTGAAGATATATTAAACAGAATGCGTAATGAGAATCAGGATATGACATTAGCATATAATGATGATATATACAATGATGGACTAATCATAATTGAAGATAAAATTCATGAGATTTCAGATAAATCCCTAACCGACTTTGGGCTTCCTGCAGCAAAAGAAATAATTCGCTTCTGGACCCGTTAGAAGTAGCGTTGCGAAAACCATATAATTTAAATGATTTAAATGAATATATCACAGAAAATGAACCAAGATTAGTAAATGACCAGGTGACAACGTATAATTGTGTCATGAAAAGTGTTAGTTTTAATGAAGGAAAATTTTCTTTTGGATGCGGTGGGACCGGCAAGACGTTTATTACTAATCTTATATTGGCAAAAGTAAGGTCTCTAGGAAAGCTAGCCTTAGCAGTAGCGTCGTCAGGTATTGCTGCAACTTTATTAGCAGGTGGACGCACAGCTCATTCCACTTTTAAACTGCCCCTAACTGTGTCTTTAGAGAAAGATAGCGTGTGCTCTATACGCAAAATGGACCTTTGGGAAAAGTTTTACAAGACGTCAGTCTAATAATCTGGGACGAATGTACCATGATACATAGAGCTCACGTAGAAGCTCTAGACAGAACTCTCGAGATATTAGAAACTGTGATAAAATCATGGGTGGGATTACGGTTATGTTTGCTGGGACTTTCGCCAAACCTTACCGGTAATAGTAAGGGGAACCAGAGCAGACATTGTGAAGGCTTGCCTTAAAAGTTCTCCATTATGGAAATTTGTAAATATTTTAAAATTATCTACAAATATGAGAGCACATTTGGGGGGAGGTAGTATAACTTTCCCGTCAAAATTACTTTCTGTAGGAGACGGGAAAATACCTCATTCTAATAATAAAATTGAAATTGATTGCGATTTAGGAGTAAAAGTGGGTAACATCGAGGAATTAATAACTAAGGTATACCCTGACATCAGCCAAATAGAAAACAAGGACCACCAATGGATGTGTCAAAGAGCAATATTGGCAAGAAATAGTAACGTTGACGAAATAAATGATATAATTTTAAGTAAACTCCCAGGAGATATTGTAACCTACACATCCATTGATACCGTGATGGATCAAGAAGATGTAGTTAATTACCCACAGGAGTTCCTCAATTCCTTGAACCCAAGCGGCCTTCCCCACATTCTCTTAATTTAAAAATAGGTGCCCCAATCATTTTACTAAGAAATCTCAAACCACCAAATTTATGCAACGGGACCCGACTTCAAAATTTCTGCGCAATAACGTCATCGTTGCAATAGTTTTGACGGGTCCAGCAGTTGGTCAAACAGTCCTCATACCCGCATCCCAATGATACCCAACGACTTACCTTTCAATTTTAAAGAATACAATTTCCGATTAAATTATCCTTCGCAGTCACAATAAATAAATCACAGGGCAGACATTCAAACACGTGGGGATCGATTTACGCCAAGACTGTTTTCGCACGGCCAGTTATACGTCGCCTTATCAAGATCAGGTTGTGGCGAAAATCAATATATTCTTCTGCCACAAGACAATAAAACAAAAATGTAGTATATGCAGAAGTTCTATAATAATTTAATTTAAAAAATTGTACAGATATAAATAGTTTGGAACTCGAAAAACATAGGTTTTATCCTAAAAATTCTGCGGAAACTCGACCATTCCGAAAAATCCCGCAAGAACGGGAACTATGTGGGAAAACCAAAATCTGCCGGAAGTCACTATTCCACGCGGACGAAGTCGCGGGCAAAAGCTATGATACGAGTAGATATGTCTAGTTTTAAAATTTCTGCTTTTTTATTGATTGTGAAACTTTGGGATATAGAACGATTTTATATTAAAAATCGTCACATTGTGAAAGCAAATTGAGAGTAGATGGATTCCCCACGCGCCTGCGCGTGGAGGCGTGCAATATACGTTTGATAAAATTGTATATGAACCATTTAGTGAATAAAACGTCTCCACCCTTTACAGTAGAAATGATAATGTCATTCAAAAATTTATAACTTCATTTAATCCCTGGCTGAATAAAAGCCCCAGGATTTTTCTGGATTGTACCGCAATTTTGTGAAAATATTAGCCTGTTAGGTCATTCAATACATTGAAGTTAATATCCATATTTTAAATATTAATAATAATTGTGCTTATATAAAGCCTTTATTATAGGATTTATAATCGTACAAACGAGTACGCAGGCGATTGAAAGTAGATGGTCTCATGGCCGCCCGGATACGCGCAACCTTTAGAGATGTAATAAATGCGTTGCCGGCCTTTACTTAGCTCTTAATGAGGACCCTTGTCAAATTTTGTTGAAATAATGCTGATTTTAGATTATTTCAAAGCCTCGGTACGTGGCGCAAAATTACGTGCATGAACAGGTAGTAGAAAACGCCAGCCATCAAAACGCTGTTGTTGGTGCTGCAGAGCGATGACGGGAACCACGAAAAAATGAAATTGAATGGCTTTCAGAGCACTTCCAATTGTATACGCGGTAGAGGCACAGAGATGCGGCGTCTCTCGCACCGATTGAGCTGAGTTGATTAGATACCTCTGCCGACAATCGAGATGTGTCGACGTTGATACAATCTAAAATATTATTATAAGATGTCCCAGCACCTAGAGGTGCTACAATAATATCTAGATGGGTTGAACCTAGTGCTATAAAGCTATATGGCGACGATCAACTTAACTTACTATTGTGTTCTATTAGCACCTGCTTTTAGAAACTAGTTTAATTTCTCTAGATAATTACACCGTGAAACTGAAGTTGTTCGATATATTCACCCAAGGTTTCAATCTCTGGTTCATACTCTAAATATCGGGATCCTCTTTTACTTCTGGTGCTTTTTCTAATGGTGACACTAAGGAGGAAAGTGCTCCGAGAGGAGAGAGCAAGGTGTAGGGGATTTTAAAACGTAGATGCAAAGTCGTACGTCTTTTGGGAGTTAAACAACGAGGTTAATGTAATTCCCATTCCAACATTTGTCCTAAAGCTGTCTCTGATTTCAGATAAGTTGTTTCGACACTCTTGTATATGCCCTGACAAATGTTAATGGCTGAGCATAGTACGTCCATAATATTGTCATCCGCATAACCATAACGTTATCAATTTCAGATTTTCAATCAAACTGCTAGTCTACCCACAAAATCTCTTTCGAGAAGCTCTGTAATGAAGCAGAGAAGCGCCTGTATGCAAACTCTGTCAAAGGCCTTCACTATGGTCTAAACTAAGAGCCAAGGCCAATTTTAATAGTATTAAAAAGAACAAGAATTTTGTAATGCGTATTAAAATGCAAAAGATATTTTAAATATTTTAAAATATTGCATACATATAATAATAATATGAACTCACACTTATTTTTCTGTAATGATGGGGAAGGACGACAGATTTTCACATAATACGAACTTTTATTTACTGTATCCATTAACAAATGCATAGATACTCTTTCGTTTAGGGTGCTTAAATTTGACTCCTTCTATTATGTATATCCAATAACTAAATTGGGAGTATATCGATTTGTTTCCAGCAAAAACTTATGGGTAATCCTTCCAGTACAATGCTATATAGATTCCTTTACCAATTGATTTTTATTCATCCTCCTTTTGAAGGCCAAACCACCGTATTAATTTTTTACTCTAGCATTTGCAACTTCTTTCAAACTACACCTGTTACCACTATTTCTGCAGCTATCTTTCAAACAACTTCATATATATATATCACGTGGGATCGAATCTCAACTACATTAATACTTTCATGTTTTGTTTTCCACACATCTTTTCTACTGTACACAAAACATATAGACTAGAACTACCATTTTATTATTTGTACAGCGAGTAAGGCCCCATTCAATTTATTTCCTGTATTTCCAGAATTCTTTTCAATGTTCTCTTTCGTGTTTAACGTCATTTATATAATAAACTATTCAATTGGTAAACCCTCATTTTGTTGAGTTCTCTCACACCTTATAGATACATCTATTTTATAAATGTATATATACATACATATATATATATCCTACTAATATATTATAAATGCGAAAGTAACTCTGTCTGTCTGTCTGTCTGTCGCTCTTCACGCCTAAACTACTGAACTAATTGAAATGAAATTAGTATACAGACAGTCTGAAACCTGAGGAAGGATAGGCTACTTTTTTTTTCAAAATTCACCAAAGAGTTAATGGGGTCAAAGTTTGTATAAAGAACTACAACGCATTAAAGATTTCAAAATTGGTATGGAGGAAGCTGGCACCTGTAAAGATATAAAAAGCAAATTCCAGACTAAAATGACACAAGGGTATAAAGGAAATTAATTTGAAAAGAATTCAGATCTGCAAATAAGTTCTTACCTACTTAACGAAAAAGATAATTAAATCGGTACTTACATTTCATTACTTCAAAAATTATCTCTAACGCGATTTTATGTTCAAACTAAATTTGATTTATATAATAACATAAAAATGACTCCTCCATGTTTCTGTCAACAGGGTTAAATAAATAATGTTAAGAGTGAAATAATTAAGCTTGAGAAGTTCCTTCATTCATGATAAGTTTAATTTTCGTAACCATAATCTTTCCGAAAATATTTATTGTGTAATAGAATATCTCTACATTGTGCGTTTAAGTAATACTCATTATACTACATTTTACAAACCGAGTAATAGGTAACTTTATTGTTGTAAGGGATTGAATATGGGGAAATGTTTTATGAAAGTATTGTCATTATTATATCTAGAAGCTTCAGAAACATATTTTTAATTCTAGGAAGATCAGCGCACTCAGTTTTAAAATACCATTAAACTAGCTCATGAGGAAATGAAGCAAAATGCAATGTAACATTAGCAAGCATGAACGCGAGAAGATGAACAGCAAAACTTTTGGATAGGGATGAACGTACCGCCCCACAAAAGAGCAATCGAAGCTCTAGATCGCTCAACATGCGATACAAAGGCAACCGGTATATCATGGAGGGATGGTGGTAATTTTGAGCTGGTAACTTTAGACAGACCTTCCGTTGTTATTAATGGGTACGCCGGTGATGAAATAAAATGCCTGTTTTAAAAGCATCTGTATTATGTAGTACACGTAAAAGTTTGTTTCACTCACAAATATGCAAGTACAACTTCATAATGATTCCCGCTGGCGGCAATATGCAGCAGATCTTTTAAAATCGGAGAACATTGTACGCCATCCGACAGTAACGATATGATTATACTGAGCCATGATCGTATAGGTTTATCCCATCTGTCAATAAACATAGCAATTGAGAAATGGCTTTTGGCGCAGGGCAATTTTGGCACCACTAATGAGATTATTAAGCAAGATTTGAGGGATGTTGTCGAATACCTATCAGTTGGATAAATGTTATGGATACTGAATTAGTCACATCATAACCTATAGAGTTCCCACCTGTTTGAGTTATCAGGAGCCCTCCATAAGTTGAGAATGAAAGCCGGTGCCCAGCCTATTAATGAGAAATCTTGACGCGCCGCCATTGGTTGTTATGGGATAATACGGTTACTGTATTACATCTGGTACAATATTATAAAGCAACAATTGGTGACTGGAAATGAAAAGAGTGTTTTGATTCCCATTCCATAATCCGACTGATTTGGTATTTAATCTTAAAAGAATGCAGTTTCTAAAGCAGCATCATTTCCCATAATCAATAAAGCCTGGACAGACACTAAAGTTGAGTTCATTTAGAAAAAATGCTTTTCCCATGGGGCAACTTCGGCGTCGCACACGTATCAAATCCGCAAAATCTTTTGCCAGGGGATAAAAGATGGAAAAATAAAATATATTTCGGAAAATGTACTTAAACAATAAGATCATATAATACTTTGATAGTAAACTTTTCGGTAACGAAACAACGCGTTATATATCAATAAATAATAATACCTAGCCTAGTAATTAAATACCACCAGCCACTGATATTCCACGCGAACGAAGTCGCGGTGGGCAATAGCCATATATATTACTAGCCGTTGCTTGAGTTATCACCAACTGAACATGCCCAGAATTTAAGACTTTGTTACGTTGAAGAATAATTTTGCACCCATTTACGGTTTTTTTTACTCAGGTGAATATTTGACTGTCGAACGTTGAAGGCGGCGGATGTTGTTCATGAAAACTAACAACCAACAGACGATATGTTGCGGGCGTATTTGAGCGGAATGCGTGACGTGCCACCACCGTCGGCGCCGCGTAGGCCGATGAGGAGCAGGCGTAGCGCGGCGGGCAGTTTGCCGCCCTGCCACGTCAATCAGCGATCTGGTGTCGATACACTTTGGGTTTGCGCAAGCGGTATGGAGCCTGTGTGGTGGAGTGACCTGGTCACATACGCTTCGATGGCGCGCTGGCGACCGCACTGCGTGCGCTGGACGATACCGTCATGCGCGACCGCAGCAACACGGCGCCCGAACGCACCTTCCTGTCTGTTTGTTCATTTTATTTTACCGAAAGGCTAAATCCATCAAGCAGCGGTCGAGCGACCTTTGCGAGCCCGGTTCTGCCAGCCGCGCCTCGACAATACTCTCCAGGATATTGATTCCATCGTCGGTGCCGCCAGATACTGCATCGTGTTTGTTTGGTTTTATCCTTCTAGAAGTATTGGTTGCCAGTCGCAATATTAATACATATTTTCTTATAAAGTTTCACCCTCGCGATTTAATTATTATTATTATAGCGCAGGACCACCATGCCCCAGTATAGTACAGTTGTCGATCGATTCCTAAGTCCGAGAAACTAAAGTGAACATTTTTTAGGGTATTTTGGCGTCCACCAATAATGCTACGCCGTAAATAATAATAGATGAATTGACTGTTGACGGTTGGCAGACGGAGTTGTTCCAAATTTTATATCGGCGTAAAGAAATAATCCAAAAAGATAATGACATCGAATAGTCAAGAATTACGTCCATAGAAGTCCTAAATTTAAAATTAGGTAAAAAGCACATGTTAAAATCCAATATCTACCGGTCGCGATCGCAACTAGAAATACCATTCAGGAACTCCATTACGCTTCGTGACTTAACTTTGAGGACTGTTCAACTCATTTCAAGAAATAGTCTAGTTTAAGTGAGTTTGAAAACTGTTCAGTCTCTTAAATTTTATAAAACATGATATAACTAATTTAAGTTACGGAGCATTCAGTACCTGGATGTCATTCTGGAAAATCAGATTTTGTGATTTTGTATTTTCTTTTTATCTAAACTTAAATATAATAATTAGTAATCAATTTACACATTTTGTCAACGACTTTATAGTGGTTAGCAGCTGGAACCGATTAATTGTTATACGCGATTTTCAGACGTGCCGCATGAATGTTATGGCAGATGTTTGATTGATCGTTGATGACGAAGAGTCGAGCTTTGACGCGCGTCGATCTCTCTGGCGGTACAACAGGTATATGCTAGTTCAGCGGTCGCAGTCAGTTGGCGTCCGGCTTTACCTTATACTTCCCTCGGTGGTATGCGGACGTTGGCGGACTTCAAACAACTGTGCCATCGTCCAATATAATATGATGTAACCAAACTCTTATAATAACTGTGCTTTATAAACGAAGAGGCGATGATCTGGTATAGTGTTGTCGCGTTCTATTAAGCACTTCCGCTTCTTTGAAGCTACTTTTATTTGTTTCTTAGGTGGTTGCAGACACTGAATACTTTTCATTATGTCGACATCTAGGATTTTACTAAGAGGGAATATTACCGAAAAGTACACCCAGAAAACATTTATGTCGAGAAATCTTTTGGCATAGAATCAATTACAGTTTGAATGCCTACAATGAGTCGCCCCTGTTTTGGCGTTATCTCTATGGGACTTCTAACGGCAGGCAACTGTGAACGTAGTCATTGAATTCCACTGTACCCAGAGAATAACTAGATCCTGGTTTCCAAACAAATCATGAGGTGCTGTAGCAGACATTCTATAAGACGTTTTCCTCACTTTGCAAAAGTCTTTACATTTATCGTGGGAGGGGGCATTTTTAATGTGTTTTGTTTGCCCTTAGATAATCTAAACGGGTTGCTGTCTTCAGAATGCAAATGGACAACCTGGTAAAATGTTCAGTGCTTGGTTCTTTGAGTAAGCAGGTACCCTCATGTAATTACTTGAAAAGCCGCTTGATGAAGGAAGAACGGGTCAATTATCATTTTAAATTAACTAATTACAAAACAAATATAAAATTATTTTGGTTTGTAATTATTTTAGTACAATAAATTAGGTTCGTTTAGACAGTGTTATTTCTGAGTTACAGATAACCGGCTGCAATGGACATTTTAATTTTATACTTTGTTAGATCGCATCGGTTCAGTGGCTGTACTGGGAACTATTTCACATTACTGCGTATACGCTCCACACTGAGATGGTATACTCCCATAGTTCAGCATATTTTCATCATACGAACTATTTTCACATTACTGTCTCTACGCTCCACACTGAGATGGGTATACTTGCCAGTTCAGCATATTTTTCGTCATACGAACTATTTCAACATTACTGTCCACGCCCACACACTGAGATGGGTATACTTCCCAATAGTCAGCATATTTTCGTCATACGAACTATTTTCTACATTACTGTCTATGCTCCACGCTGAGATGGGTATACTGCAATAGTTCAGCATATTTTTCTGTCATACGAACTATTTTCACATTAATGTCTACGCTTACAACTGAGATGGGTATACTTCCCAATAGTTCAGTATATTTTTCGTCATACGAACTATTTTCACATTACTGTCTGCTCCACGCTGAGATGGGTATACTTCCCAATAGTTCAGCATATTTTGTCATACGAACTATTTTCACATTACTGTCTACGCCCACACTGAGATGGGTATACTTCCCAATAGTTCAGCATATTTTTCGTCATACGAACTATTTTCACATTACTGTCTGACGTTCCACACTGAGATGGGGTATACTCCCATAGTTCAGCATATTTTCGTCATACGAACTATTTTTCACATTACTGTCTATGCTCCACGCTGAGATGGTATACTCCCAATAGTTCAGCATATTTTTTGTCATACGAACTATTTTCTGCATTACTGTCTACGTCTAATACTGAGATGGGTATACTTCCCAATAGTTCAAGTATATATTTTCGTCATACGAACTATTTTCATTACTGTCTACGTCACACTGAGATGGTATACTTCCAGTATATTTCGTCATACTGAACTATTTTCATATACATTACTGTCATGCTCCACGCTGAGATGGGTATACTTCTCAATAGTTCAGTATATTTTTCTGTCATAATGAACTATTTCACATTACTGTCTATTGCCCACACTGAGATGGGTATACTTCCCAATAGTTCAGCATATTTTTCGTCATACGAACTATTTTCACATTACTGTCTACGCTCCACACTGAGATGGGTATACTTCCCAATAGTTCAGTATATTTTTCGAACTATTTTCTACATTACTGTCTATTACCCACACTGAGATGGGTATACTTCCCAATAGTTCAGCATATTTTTCGTCATACGAACTATTTTCACATTATCTATGCTCCACGCTGAGATGGGCATACTTCCAATAGTTCAGCATATTTTTCGTCATAACGAACTATTTTCATTAATTGCTCCATGCTCCACACTGAGATGTATATTCCTAATAGTTCACAGCATATTTTCGTCATATTTATAACTATTTTCATTACTGTCACGCTCCACATTGAGATGGGTATACTTCCCAATAGTTCAGTATATATTTTTCGTCATAATGAACCATTTTCACATTACTGTCTACGCTCCACACCAGATGGGTATACTTCCAATAGTTCAGCATATTTTCGCTTGGCGACGAACTATTTCTTTCATATTACTGTCTACGCTCCACAATCGAGATGGTATACTTCCCAATAGTTCAGCATATATTTTTCGCTACAAACTATTTTCACATTACTGTTCATGCTCCACGCTGAGATAAGTATACTTCCCAATAGTTCAGCATTCGTCATAATAACTATTTTCACATTACTGTCTATGCTCCACGCTGAGATGGTATACTTCTCAATAGTTCAGCATATTTTTCGTCATACGAACTATTTTCACATACTGTCTGTTACGCTCCACACTGAGATGGGCATACTTCCCAATAGTTCAAAGCATATTTTTCGTCATATGAACTATTTTCACATTACTGTCTATGCTCCACACTGAGATGGGTATACTTCCCATAGTTCAGCATATTTTCGTCATACGAACTATTTTCACATTACTGTCTACGCTCCACACTAAGAGATGGGTATACTTCCTCTAATAGTTCAGCTATATTTTCGTCATAATGAACTATTTTCACATTACTGTCTACGCTCCACACTGAGATGGGTATACTTCCCAATAGTTCAGCATATTTTCGTCATACGAACTATTTTCTGCATTACTGTCTACGCCCACTGAGAGATGGGTATACTTCCCAATAGTTCAGCATATTTTTCGTCATACGAACTATTTTCACATTACTGTCTACGCCCACACTGAGATGGTTACTTCCCAATAGTTCACTGTTATATTTTCGTCATACGAACCATTTCACATTACTGTCTACGCTCCACAATTGAGATGGGTATACTTCCAATAGTTCAGCATATTTTTTCGTCATACGAACCATTTTCACATTACTGTCTACGCCCACACTTTGAGATGGTATACTTCCCAATAGTTCAGCATATTTTTCGTCATACGAACTATTTCACATTACTGTCACGCTGCCCACACTGAGATGGGTATACTCCCAATAGTTCAGTACATTTTTCGTCATACGAACTATTTTCACATTACTGTCTACGCTCCACTGAGATGGGTATACTTCCATAGTTCAGCATATTTTCATCATACGAACTATATTTCACATTACTGTCTACGCTCCACACACTGAGATGGGTATACTTCCCAATAGTTCAGCATATTTTTCGTCATACGAACTATTTCACATTACCGTCACGCTCCACTGAGATGGGTATACTTCCCAATAGTTCAGCATATTTTTCGTCATACGAACTATTTTCACATTACTGTCTACGCTCCACACTGAGATGGTATACTTCCCAATAGTTCAGCATATTTTTCGTCATACGAACTATTTTCACATTACTGTCTACGCTCCACGCTGAGATGGGTATACTTCCCAATAGTTCAGCATATATTTTCGTCATACGAACTATTTTCACATTACTGTCTACGCTCCACACTGAGATGGGTATACTTCCCAATAGTTCAGCATATTTTTCGTCATACGAACTATTTTCACATTACTGTCTACGCTCCACACTGAGATGGGTATACTTCCCAATAGTTCAGCATATTTTTCGTCATACGTGCCATAACGAAGGTGGTGGCGCTTGTACGTGAAACAAGTTTGCCTGTGTTTTGTTAAGTTAAAAAAATCGCATTATTTGTAATTAATATAATTTGCTATATTTTGAGCCGACTGCGTCGCAAGCGGGGGCGGATTCGAGCTTGGCACTTATCGCCTTCAGGACGGACTAAATGCGGAAGAAATTCAGAGACATAGTTCATTTAAAAGCCGTGCATTTACAGTCGTCTACATGAATCCTTCAGTCCGTCACATCACTATGTGCACTTCTCACTGTATAGAAATACATTTTCTGAATTACATCAATAATCTGGCATCGCAGTTCCTTTTTGTGCTTAGACCGATAATATAGACCCATAACATCTTTTAGATTTCTCACGAGACCGAGTACGTGAGAGTTAGTTTGACGTGAACGGCGAGACCCGCGGCTTTATTATCTAAAAGAAATCGATTTCTCATTTCGCATGATTTTAGTAATTCCCAAGTTGATATTTCGAAATGCTAATTGCCTTTCTATTAACAGTGGTGCCACTACAATAAAATCACTAAATTATCAAAATCGAATTTAATCGCATATTTTAATTAAAAAACTGTTAGGCATTGCGATTTTGCAATTATTCGAAAATTACGCTCTCAAACTGAAGACTGGTCTATAGCGATTTTCAAGCGATTTACAATCGATTTTCCGTCATTCGTATTTCGTATAAAGTGAATAAATATTTTTTTATGTAAATCGTTAGATTAAATAAAATTTTGCACATTTATCGAGGACCTATGACATTACAATAATATGGTATAATTGGACTGATCTGGTGATGGAGCTAAAAGGTAGGCACAGGAATTCCATAATGGAATAACAAATCTTAGTCGTGTTTGAGCTTGTCAAAGTTGTCTTGAGATGTACTCTCACCATCAGTGATTTTCAGGGTCTGATGGTGGAGCCGGAAGGTAAGCACTAGCACTCTATAATAGAACAACATTGCCTAGGCTTATTTGAGCTCAATGGAATTTTTTTAAGTGCACTTTGACTATAATTGGCTTTCAGGGTCTGATGATGGAGCCAGAAGGTAAACACAGGAACTCCATAATGAAACAACGTATCCTAGCCGTGTTTAGTCTTATAGAAATCGTCTTGACATGTACTTTGACTAAGAACGATTTTCGGGGTCTGATGATACAGCCGGAAGGTAGGCACTAGTATTTTATAATAGAACAACGTATTCGAGTGGTGTTTGCGGTTGCAGGATTTGTCTTGGAATACATTTTAATCGTGATTGGTTTCCAGAGTCCGATAATAGAGCCGGAATGTAGACGTTAATTACTCCAAAATGAAACAACGCAGTCTAGCCGTGTTTGGACTTGTTGATATTGTCGTAGAATATACTCTGACCATGATTGGCTTTCAAGGTCTGGTAACGGAGTTGGAAGTCTGTAAGCTCCATCATCAGACCTTGAAAGGCAATCGTGGTCAAAACACATTTCCGGGCAATTCCAACAAGCCCAAATAGGGTAAGGATATATTATTCCGCTATGATATGTTAATTCCGGATCCAACCGTCGCGCTCCATCATCGGACCTTGAAAGCCAATTATGGCCAAAGTGCACTTAAAAAAATCTATTAAGAACACATTCGACTAGGTTACGTTGTTCTATTATGGAGTCCTAGTGCTTAACTTTCGGCTCCATCATCAAATCCTGAAAATCGCTCAAGGTGAGAGTACATCTCAAGACAACTCTAACAAGCTCAAACAGGACTAGGATATATTATTCCGTTATAGGGTTCCTGTGCCTACCTTCCGGCTGCATCATCAGATCAGTTCAATTATACCATATTATTGTACAGTCATCGGTCCACGATAAGTGTGAAAAGTTTTAATTTAATTTAACGCTTTAAAGTCGTTCAAAATTGCGTATAAGAATAACATTTTTTTATACTCAATAATATCGAGTCGCAAATCGATTCCGCATCGCAATCGATTTCTACTTTTACGTAATAAGGCCCCCGGTGTTCAAGCGAGTGACGTCGCGTTAACGCCGACCGGCGGTAGGACTATAGGAGGCGAACCGATTCTTTGAGTATTGCCCAATTTCAATGTGGTAACATTGCATTGTTCTATAGAAGTTATGAAGTAATATAACGAGACGAAATGGTCGGGCAGTGCGGAGAGGAGCGCGAAGTAGCGCCCACGCCAGCGACGGCGGCTTTGGTCGCGGAGGAGGACGACAGCGAGAGCGGTGCGGGCGTGGCCATGGCGGCGCTGGAGGCTGAGCGCGAGCAGCGCAAGCGCCGCGAGCGCCGCGACTCTGGCTGTGCACATGAGCGCAAACAGCGCGCCCACAGCGAGGAGCGGCTCCCCGCGCAAACCCACCCGCCGCTGCACGACCACAACAGACTAGAAGTTAGACATCTGTTTGCTTCATATTCAAAAATATGGAATTTTTAATACCTTAAATACATACATACCTAAAATTGTTTCATCGAATCCTATTCACATTCATTTTCATGTAATATGAGATTCGTCGCCTCGTGTATTTTTTAGCGTTCGATAACGAGATATGGCCTATGCTATCTACTGGGTGTAATGGACAGCCCTTTGCAAACTGATAGGGTGCATTCAGACCCTTATTTTGAATCAAAATCTACTGAAAATTTTCTCAGAAAAAAAAAAAATGGTTTTTTTTTCAGTTAAAACTACTTTATTTCTATGTAAAATCACATTTTCTGTACGCAGCATTCCATTTTTGTAAATAAAACAGGTAAAATAAAAAAAGCAGCAATGAATCTTTAAATTACTTTAACGAACAACGCACGGAGTCAGCTGTTCTATTATCTGCCTAGCTACAGAGTTCACCGAGTTCACGCTGTCACGCCCGGCGCGGCGCGCGGGGCGGGGCAGCGCGCGTCGGCTCCTTTGAACTCTTTCTGTTCGTGCCGCAATCGTGCTGCGCGCCCGCGCGATTTAAAAATGGTAGCGATACATGGCGTAGGAGGTGATAAAACAAATCACTTTTCTTGGATTTCCTTAACTTTCCTGAAATAATTTCATGCGCGGATCATCTTAGTATAATATACTGAGTTCATTCTATCAGTTTGCGGAAGGCTGTCCCTTACACCCGGTATATGTAAATTTACATTTGAATGGAAAACTAAGTGAAAGCTTTCGTAAGCATGGTTGCGCTTTTTACTGTTACTAGATTACAAATCAGTCGATAACATAGCGATACACTCGTTCGACAACTTTAAAAATTATGTAACTCGAAATATTGATATTTTGTAACAATATTGTTACAGGTAGAACGTCGGGCGGAAAGATTGGCGCGCGCGCGCCGCCCGCAGTACGGCAAGCGACGACGGGCGGCGACCCGCAGCGCCCGCGCCGACGACCTCCGCGAACGGCCGCGCACCGATGAGCCCGCGCCCGCCGCCAGCGCACCGCCGCCGGCCGTGCCCGTGCCAGCGCTGTCCCTCAACGCGGTTCGGGATGCTTATACACGGAATACGCGTTGGTATTTGTAATCTTTTTGCATGTCCATTTATTTTTGAATTAACTTTTAGTCACTGGTGTCGTAACATAAAGAGAACAAAATTAATAAAACTGGCTAAATGCATGTCGGACCATGTTCATTATAAGGTTTCCAAGCCATTATTACAAAGAAATGCACTACAGATGAAAAAAGTACGTTTTTACACTTTTTCCATGTTCCCCCCAAATAATAGTTATAAGCACTTTAGTCGCCTATAACTAAAAAAACAAGTAGGTATGTCGACTATTAGTATTAAACTAGTGTTTCTAAAATGCACCAGAAAAAGAGCGTATCTTCATGGAATTTACGTCTTTTTATTGAGAAGCATCGTTTTTCGGTAATAATTCGAAAACAGTATATCCAATCATGTTCAAAATAACTTTCTTTGAAAATATGTACCTTTATAAATTTTTACAGTTTTTTTAGACATCGATTTAAAAAATAAAGGGGGAGAGACAATTTATTTTATACGTAATTTAGCCTATTTTCGGAGCGATTATTCCCGAAAATATTCAATAAATTAAAAAATTGTTTAAAAACATTAAAGTGTTTTTAAAAGAACTGTCGGAATATGTGGCACACATTATTTTTTGCCAAAAAAATTTTTTTCAGCTTCTGTTACACTTATGAAGTGCCCCCCTAGAAGTATTTTTTTTTTGTGTTTAACTGTCAAACTAAGTAGCGGTTTATACAATATACCTACATTATAAATTTCATATACATACGTTTTGTAGTTTTTGAATAAAACGCTTGTGACATACGGACGGACGGACGGGCATACGGGACGATACTATAAGGGTTCCCGTTTTTGCCATTTTACCTTGGAACCCCAAGAAACGACGAAACGTACAACTAGATTAAAAAAAAACTGTATTATAAAAACTAAATTATAAGGTAGTGTGAGTCAGATTCCATAATGATCGACTGAAATCCATTAAAAGGTGGGCACACTTGACGTCACGTGGCCGGTTGGTATCTTACTTAGATGCAATCTTACCACGAATAAAAAATCTTCCAAGCGCGAGTCGGACTAGCGTATTGAAAGTTCCGTACCACGAACTATTTTTATACATATACTTTACCATTTGTAGAAGAACCAAAAAGACCGATTACGACAGCCCATTATTAATACTAAGATCCGCAAAAATAGTGCAATGTGGAAGCGTACTAGTTCTTTCGCCGAAATGCGCCAAAAAAGAAGGGCATTACCTACTTTTCTTCGAAGCGTTTCGTTATATTTTCAAAGCCTCATATCTTTGACCTGGATAATATTAAAACCCAAATTCTCAAAATAAGATGTAATTAGTAAACTCATGAAACACACTAAGTTACATTTGTCAAGTTTTTAACTTTTTTTCTTATTTTATCTATACATAAAACAAGAAATAAATATAAACAGTAGAAGTCTGTACATTGAATATATGTACGAAAAATAGAGAGTAGACGATAAATGAAAAGAAATATAAGAGATTACTATACACCTATTTTAAACTTATTTTCCTATATATATTCTTTAGGTTACGAATTAGGTGATTTGTCTCTTTTGAGGGGTAGGTTTTTACTTTACTCCCTGCTTATATATAAATATATTTCCTGTGTCCTTACCACCTCCCGTCTTTACATCCTTTCCTTATTATCTATTTCCTGTTTTTTAAGTTTCCTGTCAACAATTAGGTGACCATACACCCTCGCGGGGTATATTTCCCTCCCTTCTCACCCGATCTTCCATATCGATTTCCTGCTCACCTACTTTCCCTCTGGGATACCTCACCCCCCCGCAACCTGTCTTGATAGTGAGTGGTCCAACCTATCTTGGTAGAATTTCGAAATTGGACTTGTTTAAGTCGGTATTAGAAGAAGAAATTTTTGGCCAATGGCGATTTTTCTATGGCGAATTTCAGTCAAATGGATGAGATATAGGGAAGTGAATTACAAGTTCAGCAGTGATATCAATCGGTGAGCTTTGTGTAGCTGAATGCAAAATGGACAATGGCGACAAAAAACCGTTAATATAATCTAATTTTTCATTTAATAATTGTAGAAATTTCAAATAAAAAGATAAAGTTTATAAATATTACCTTTTGCATAAGAAAATGAATATTAATTTTAAAATTTTCAAATTGAAATTAAACTTTATCAATGTTTTGACTATTCCATTTCAGTCTTTTTACCATCTCATTTTAATTATTTGCAAAAATTAAAAATATGTTTTAATTACGCTAAAAGTATAAACTTCTCATGCATACATAGTATTTATAGAGCGTTTTGAAATTTATTAAGTCGGGGAAAACTTTTTTTTATTTATAAGTAAAAGTGGCAGTAAAATCTTTTGGTTGTGCTGTTTTATCTGATTAGTTTAGATAATATTAAATAGATGACATTTAAAAAACAAAAATAAAAAGTAAAAATGGTGCCCCGTCATTTTTCTATTGTTCTTGTTATCACCAAAATAAGTTAATCTAATGTGGAAATATGACAACTTTTGAAATTTTATTACAAAAAAAATGTGATACAAGCCACGAAAAAAATTGTGACGTTTAGGATCTAATGTAGAATCGCTATGAGTAGCATAAAACTGGTTAAGCGTTTTCAGTTCCGTAATTTCGATATTAAAGATGAACCTCGCTCTAGTCGATGTGTTACGGAAAAGTCGTTGTTATTTTGGAAAAAGTAGAGTAAGATCGGCATATTAGTTCTTGCGACATAACTGAGGAGCTGGGATTTGATCACAAAACAGGATTAATCTGTTTAAAAAAAAACCTAGATATACAGAATACCTCGATATTTGGGTCCCACACGAGCTCACTGAAATAAATCTGATGAATCGCGTACTCATTTGCGATTCTCTATTAAATCTAATGAAACCTATTCGTATTTTGGATAAGATTGGTTACTGGTTATGAAAAATAGATTACTTACGACAAGAATGTGCGAAAAAGATTATGGTCAAAAGGTAAGCAAGCTCCACAGAATATAGCAAAATCTGGATTAACAATAAGTTGATGCTGTGTATGGTGTGATTGGAAGGCCATTATTCAATATGAGACTTTACCGTTGAGCAAAACCATTAATTCGCATTTCAACTGCCAGCAGGTGATGAGACTCAAGCATGAAGTAAAGAAAAAACGGTCAGAATTGGTCAACAGAAAGGGTATGGTTTTTCACCAAGATAAGGTCAGACTACACACATCTTTAGCTACTCAGCAAATATTGGAAGAGTTTGGTTGGGAAGTGTTAATGCATCCACCACCATACAGTCCTGACCTTGCTCACTCAGATTTTTCACCTGTTTCAGTATTCTCTAAGTAGTATTAGGTTAACATACAGAGATGACAGTTAAAACTACTTGTCGCAGTTTTCTGCTCCCAGAATTTCTACAGTAATAGGAATATTGTCACTACCTATAAAATGGTAATAAGTTGTTTAACAAAATGGAATGTATATTTTATAGATAAATGTAAATGAAATATGATGAAAACTTATATTAAATTTGTATATAAAATAAGAAAATATTTTCCCCGACCTCGTATTAAAAAAAATAATTTAAATCGTAAACTACGCTTTAACGCTCGCGTTGCAGCATTTTTCCTCTAAACGAAAGGTCCGATTCGAATAATGTAAAGAGGAATGTACATGTACAAAACCAACCTTGATTATGAAACTATTTAGTTGGAAAAGCTTCAAATCATTATACTAATGTCATCATTTTTCATTTTCCCGTGTTTTTATTGACTAATTTGAGAAAAGAATCCGTGGTTGGCTGTATCCTTGATACAGCCGTAAGTTTTACGTGGATACGTCTGTGTATAAAAGGATGTTTGGGCAAATGGAAGAACAATACGAATTAGTGTTTCAAACCGAGTTTTGTTTAAATTGAGCATATTAAGCATAGCTTGATGAGACGAAAAGTATGAAATGTAACGAAATAGGTTTAGATTTAATTTACGTGTGAAGGTTAAATTAAGATAAGTATAGCCTATAGTTGTGGTTTTGAGCTTGAAATTGAACTCTTTCATAAAACTGAGAAGTGACTCATTTTATTTAAACATACATTTATTCATTTATACACGCTGTACTTTAATAGTTGGCCCATATTTGTTTAGATCAGTTTTTCCCAAAGTGTTTCAGGTGGACCTCCAGGGGTCCACGGAAGACTCGAGGGGGGTCTACGTTGAGTGTAATAAAAAATGAGGGAGCACAATCGTAAGCGGGGGTGCATAAAAATTAATTTGATTTTGATAGTGAAGAACTAAAATGTTGACTTTATTTCTCTTATCAATATTGGCAGATATTATTTTAAGAAGCTCAGCGACTGTTACTTGTAAAAACTTGCATATTCCATATTCAGTACAACGCGTCGAGACTTGTCGTTGCCGCGCCGGCCGCCGTTCCGTCCGCAACGCTTGTTCAGACGTGCAAATTAATACGACTTGTGGTGTATGTGTTTGCAATCTTGCATGAACGTGTTTGATTCTTCACCAATATAAATACGAATGTCAAGGATAATCGTTACTCATTTGTTTCTGGAATTTCATAAAGAAAAGTGAATCGATATTAGTGTTGGACAGTGACTGAATTCGTTTCCAAACTTTCGAAAAGAAAAGTAAAGTGAATCGATATTAGTGAGTGAAAAATGAGTTTGAAAAAATTTGTTTGCCAAAACAAACTATTGTCCGATATATATACATAATGGCTGATGATATAAAAACAAAATTGATTGACCGTATAACTGATTTTGAATCATTTTCCATAGCGTTAGACAAGAGCACCGATTTGTCTGACACAGCTCAACTGTGTATATTTATTCGAGGTATTGATAAAGAGTGCACTGTTATTGAGGAATTGCTTGATTTATATCCGCTAAAAGGAACCACTATAGGACAGGAAATTTTAATGAAGTTCAAAAGGTGTTCACAAGTTTTGACTTGCCATGGTCAAATTTAGTTGGAATATGCACAGATAATGTACCCTCTATGGTCGGCTTACGTAAAAGTTTCATTGGAATTTTGAATGAAAAAGCAACGGAATCAAATGTGCAAAAAGATGATTTGATAGGCCTTCATTGTATTATCCACCAACAGAATTTGTGTTCTAAGTCCATTCGACTCCAGGATGTTATTTATGAATGTGATAGTAAAAACCACCAATTTTATTCGATCCCGGAGGCTTAATCATTATCAGAACAAGGCGTTTTTGGATGAAATATCGGCTGAATATGACGACATAACATATTATTGTGAAGTCAGATGGCTAAGCAAAGGCAAAGGGAAAATGGTGAAACGGTTTTACAAGCTTGGAAATGAGATAGCAGATTCTATGCAAATAAAGAATAAACCACTATCTGAATTGATGGATATGTGACTTAGCATTTCCGGTCGAACTTACAGGCCATTTGAATGATTTAAATTTGAAACTTCAAAAACAATGACAGTTACTAAATGATTTGTACAGCCATTTGAAAGTGTTTCAGAACAAAATCCGCTTGTGGGAGGCACAGATGCTGTCTGGTAACAGTTATTATTTCAACACGCTCTCTGATTATAAAATTACTGTTTATCTATGTTCAATACGCTGTATATCTATGCTCAATACGCTGAAGAACTCAAGTCGCTGTAGGAGCAATTTTCGAACAGATTTAGTGATTTCAAAAATATGGAATACTTTTTCATTTTTTTGCTACTCCAACAAAAAGTAATGACAAAATGCTCCAATACACGTGCAGATAGAGTTGATCGAAATTCAAGAAAACTCACTCCTAAAATCTAAATTTTAAGACGTGGAGTTGTTCGATTTCTACAAAATATACCTCGAAGAAGACCATTTTCCGGACCTTAGAATATTCTCAAGAAGATTAAGTTGTGCATTTGGAAGTACTTACAAAAGCGAACAGTTCTTTTCAATGATGTAAGTTAATAAATCAAAACATCGTACAGGGCTGACTGACGATAATTTGTAAAATTCTTTACGTCTTTGTATCAGTGGAATTAATCCAATCATAGATGCATTAGTTTCCCAAATTCAAGCTCAAGTGTCTCATGGATTTCGATGTCGCTATTTAACTTTCGTAATTTGTAGTAATTCCAAATTTCACGATTTAATTATAATGTTGTACCTATTTTTTTCATTTCATTTTGTTGTTTTATTAAATTGTATTATAATAACATTGTCGTATTATTTCATGTCTGATATCTATCGCTAAAAAATATAAACGCTACATTAAAATGCACTTCTTTTGAACTGGCCCTCTGAACGCGACCCTCAAACGTATTTGCACACTAAAATTTGATCCACAACTTGCCAAAGGTTGCCGATACCTGGTATAGATGGTCATATATAAAATATTTTTTTGACATGGTTTTTCAATCAAATATCAGGTATTTTTGGTTACAAAATTTAGATCGGCGCGAGCGCCTTTGAACTCGCCTTTGAGTCCGCCGCCGCGCAGCCGAGACGCTGGGACGGGCGGACCGCCGAGAACGCGCGCGCCGCGGACACGCTGCGTCGCGCAGTGCGTTAGTCGGCCGTTACACAATTTACGTTGTCGCGTTGCGTTGACCTAACCGACAAAATAAGCGTTGTGTGCTCGCACATAAACATTAAATATCTTTAATGTAGTGTGTGTCTCTGAGGTGTGATTGAATTTAAATAAATTCATTCTCTAATGCATATAATTCGCGTTACTTTTCGAGCGGTGACAGCTCCCGCGCTGAAAGACTGTACGCTGTAATGTACCCAAATTGTTATACGCTTTTATGAAAGATGTCTTTAAAAGTTACGCAACGCTTACGTGATGACGGGCAATTTAAAGCACCAGTCGTGCTCGTGGGGCGAGTAGTGTCCGCTTGATGTACATTTATACGAACAAATTTTAGAGTACTTTACATAAGAACTAAAGTTCAAGTGGCATTAAACACTGTAAATACAATATTTAACGTTATCACGTTTCAAGAGTAATTTGATTCATCGTGTGCAACTGTACATTGAAAACAGTAATACCCGTATTGAACATTTATTAATAGTTACGTAAAAAAAATTGCTAGCAAGGTTAGTTTTTATTCATATCAATTATTAACTATTATACATAGGTGATTCCGATTTTCAAACAGGCCAGGAACTATATTCAGAATAATAATTCAGGATTATTTAATACTAAGGTGCGAAAGTATTTTTGCCGGTCCTAAGCCAGCAAAGTATGAATGAAAATTAGAATCACGTTGAACTTATTAGTAGAGGATCCGAATTAGGAACGACCTTTACCCATCTGTTTAATGTATGAAACGTATTTTATACAAATTTTAGAATGTTAAAATATATAAAATTCATCAAGTAAAATTTTCTTTTTTTCTTTCTTCTTTCAAACGAAATATTTAAATTTGTAAATATTTTACAAAATTGTTATATAAATAGGGCCTCTATTAATTTAACAATTTTGTAAAACTGTTATTTTAGTAGGCTAGCAACTTTTTTTAAGCAAAAACCGAGAGGCTGCTTTGTAATATTACAAAATAACAAATTGTAAAATAACAATGCGTTATGAATTTTGAATTCGAAGTAGTAATAATAAATAATACGAAAATTTTTAAATCATTAATGATTTTTTTGTAATGTAAATAACAGTATTTCTTTGCGCTTTTACACAAAATTGTAGTAAATTAAACCATAAAAATATTTGTAAATATGAAAAGTTTTTTATTTGAAACACATACTAATTTGAAATTTTACTCAATCTTTCTTTGGTAATGAGCTTTTAATTTGACAAAAAAATTAAAAATATAGAGACAAGTCAGCGCTCTACATGCGAAAAACTAATTTTTAGACACATACGCAGTACAAATGTCTATTACAATTACAATTTTACTTATGTATAGTCTTGAGACTTCTTAACACATCTTTTATAAAGTATTAGTTCTCTGACGCTCTCGCATGTCTGACAATGACCGAACTGGCAACAGACTCACGCGCTTCGTCAGTACACACAAAGGTGTATCATGTACAGAGCGCGAGGACGACATCGACCTGGGGGCGCTGCACCGGCAGTTGGGGCGAGATGAGCCCGCGCCGTCGTTGGCGGCCGAGCGCGCGCACCCCGAACCGGAGCCCGAGCCTGTGCCCGCGCCTGCGCCGCGGCCGCCTACCGATCGCGCTCTGCCGCCTGCGCCCGACCATCGCCTCGAGAAGATAAAAAAGAAGGTGTGCTTGCATTTGTGTGCTTATACTATAAATTACTGAACGCTGCAGTCCCGCAGTCAAATCACGGACCCTCGGTCCGCGTACGTTCCTGTCTAGGAGCCGTCATATTTGCCGTCGGATTGAGCTGCCCGTTTGATTATTTCAGATCGCAACTTTAAAGCGCAACATATCCAAGTATGAGAGTGACTTCGAAGTCGAGCACGGCTATCCCATCGGGCGGAGCGACCGCATGACGGACGTCCGCCTCACTCGCATGTATGAGGCGCTGCAGCGGCTGCAGGCGGAGAAACGATGCATCAAAGCGGACCCCGTCGAGTACGCGCTGCGGATGCAAGCAGCCAAGCTGCAAAAGGAACGAGACGAGAAACTCGACGCCCAACTCAAAAGCGACAAGCCCATGGCGGAAGTCGTGCGAGACATCGAGGAGGTGAGTGTTTCTGCGGACGGGCGGTGACGTGCGCGGTGACGTGGGCGGGCTGACTACTTTCACGCCACCTCGCGCCTCTGGGACGTGGAAACTACAACGTTCGTGGTTAGGGTGACAACCTGTAATTGCGAAGTGGTGCACGCTTGTAATATCGCTCGTGCCTCGGAGCCCATTGATGATGGCCGACACTCACGGCTTGCATTTACAGTTAGAGGCTTGCCTGTGACGTGTACTAATAAGAAGTGTCTAAGCAACTGCTGACCCTTGAATTTGATTTTCCACTACTAACCCTCATCCAACAATTTAAATATTTATTCTCGAATCAATTTTTAATGTATGTTGCATGTTAATATATGTTGCAAGCGAGTATCTAATTATACTTCCCACGAATTAACACCTCGTGTTGTAGAGTTTCTCATCTAGAGCGATGAGAACGTCGAATATACATTGGCGCCCTAGCCGACTAGTTATAAAATTATTTTAAGGGTTTGAAAATTCTAATACTTTCAGTCAATATGTAGAAACACATTAGGGGTATCCATTAATTATGTAAGCAATTTTTCTCTTAATTTGGACCCCTCCCCGCCCCCTGTTGAGATTTGGCGAGACCTCCCCCCAACCCTTACGAGTCAATTACGCTCTAATTGTTAAAAGATAAGTTTATTTCCATAAAGCAGAAATATAATACAACGTTAAGGTGGGTTATCACAAAATTATTTAAATTTGATAAAATTTATCCAATCTAATTTATCATTTTTTCTAATTTCATATTTATTCCTCGGATATTCATATATTGTAATTTTTTCTATTGTAACAATAGAACACGTGTCGTATATGATTTTTGAAAGTATAGAAAGATGTTCATGAGAATAATTACATCTTTCTTATGCATCCATTCAAGATTTTCAGCCACGACGCATAGCTGCTCATTAGCTCAACGGGTGATCATACTTGGTGCTCGAACTCTGAGTAGAGATTCTCGTGGAATTGCATGTAGTACAATAAAAAGTGCTAAATAAAAGTAAAATTGATTTTTGCGTATCATTATTTATGTTTTCGAAAGTTGACGATAGATTTTCAATTAGATGAGTTTTGATGAGAACTTAATGGACCCTCCTCATTTTGACTTTACGTCATTAATGGATGCCCCAGTATTTTCTACTTTAAGAAATAAAAGTCAGGTCCCATTGAATATGTAACATTAATTTAAACTTATAACATCATTTACACTGACTGTCTGATTTACTGATCTATCAACGTGCAGCCGAAACTAATAAGTCCAGAAAGCTGAAATTTGGAATACGAAAGATGTAGGAATACATTTTATTTTTACACGGGTGAAATCGCGTCCAAAAGCTATATACACTAAAAATTATCAATGGTTTGATATGTTTTAGAGTTCTGTGATTATTACTAAAAACCCTTATTATTTAACCAATGTCAATAAAATGTAATATGGAGATAGCTGGAAGCCTATGCATATATGATATACTAGCTTTTCCTCGCGGCTTCGCCCGCGTAGGCATAAAATTTATTTTTTCATCTTGTTCATATGGAAATTTTTTATAGGGCCAATTCATACACATTGATGATACTCGTATAAGCACAGCCCCTATATATTCGTAGCTATTTCGTTTACATGGCTGATGTATTTTAAAGCAATATAAAGCGACAGCTTCAAAATTGTTGGAAGATAAACATAATCCATACCTACTGATTTTTTATACATTCCAGTTTAGTTAGTAACATCACTATTAATTAAAATGAAAATCGGTCCAGGTATTCTCCAGTTATAAGTGTTCGAATAATTATATTGTGTAATGTTTGTGAGTTAGAACTAAGTATTTTTTATGATGATCTCACTAATATGTATTATAGGTCTTACAAACGCTATAGTTTGTAAGGATAGATAGGTACAGAAGTATATGATGATTGATGGTAGTGCAAAAGTTATAGGTGGCTACTGCAATATACTCCTATAAACTATGTTAAACAATTTATTTTGGTCTGTATAAACTTGCAGATTTTGCGATTTAGAAACGCGTGAGCAAGCCACATAGAGCTGGCCGTGGGAAAAACATTGCGTGCTCAAATGTATGCCTGCTACCTTTACGGTCTGACCCTGCAGCCGGACCGCACGTAACATCACGCACTCGCCTGCCATTCGTCATAACTATTCAAATATTTGTCCATATGATAGAGTGTAAAAGATAAAGTTTATCTATTTTAAACACCAGATGCGATAAAAGTATTTATTTTGATATAAGGGTCAATTTGTTACTACCAAATGTGGTTAGAAATAAATTATCAGTTAATATTGCATTTATGATTCACTATTTTGGCGATAATGGCTTACACATAGATATATGCTGTTGTGGGCTTTTTGTAGGACTATTTAAGATAAACATTTCCATTATACATTATATACGTGTAATTCCAACGGTTTTTGCGGCGAATGCCAGAATAGCTCGCAGATGACAGATTTTTTCCTGTTTACTTGACACTTATCGTTATATTTTGAATAATTGACACTATATCTTTATAAATTATAGCCTATGTGTTATTCTGATGTGTAAGCTATATATTATTGCACAGTGTCATCGTAATCCATACAGTAGTTTTTACGTGAAAAAGCAACAAATGTCCATCCTTACAAACTTTCGCGTTTATAATATCAGTATAGATGATTTATATACGATACAATAGATATACTATACATTTTTTGCATGTCTATAAGAATTACTCAAAATGCTTATAGTTTAGTCGATTTCAATAAAATGTAGTATAGCGATAGATGAAAGCCAAAGAAAGTATGTGGAATACGTTTTTCGTGTTCTGTGCCAATGATTGAAAACCTTTATGGTTAAAGCGATTTTGCTGAAATTCGTACGATTTGTTCTTATTAGACGGAGAGAGTGTTTAAAGTAGTTTATGATTTTTTGGTGTCGATCTGCGAGATTTATAAGCACTCGTATCTTTGATCGATTTCTATAAAACTTATATGGATGTAAGTTAAACCAAGGAAAACGATGTTACATTATTTTCATTGTAATAAGAAACGCAAAAAGCTTTGTAAACGCAGATAAAGCCGCTAGCGAAAACCTAGTAATAGAGATAAAACTTTGTTAACACAAGTATTGATTAGTATTTGAACAGAGTGTATGGGAGACGGGTGCATCAACTATGAATGACAGTATGGAGCGTCTGCAGTGATAGTGCGGTCATGTCTGAGCGGTGCAGTGGGCCATTTACGGGCGGTCATACATAGAGCACGCCACGGCTGCGGTGAGTGCGCCAGTCGCAGGCAGTTACTGCGTGCGGTTAAACTCTCTGACCAGTTTGAGTCTTTTACACTATGGAGTCACCACTGAATTTAAAAGGATAGATTCCATTTAAACACATCCAGCATTATTCGTTTCAATAGTCCACAGTACAAAATAAAATAAAAGCACTCATTGCATTATGTAACGATTTAAATATTCTTTTTCCTAGATTCGAAGGTATATAGACAAAGGGTAAGAAAAGCATCTCCATCGATAGTTCACAGCTACTGACAATAGGTCTACTCATGAGCGTCGAAGAACGTTTTTGAAAGCGATGAAAGAATTACAGGCAACGATGCTACTCCTAATTGCAAGTGAATACGATGTAGAAATAAATTTAGCATGAAAGAAATTATGAAAGCAATCAAGTCCGTCTTTCCTGCGAGGGCGCAACGCGCGCACGCGAGCGCCGGCTGGCGGGTTCTCGCAATCCGTTGTCAGTGTTTAATTTACATGTAAAATTATATTCTGATGTTTTAGGTCACGTTTCATTTGGCTTTCTAAAGAGTTTCGAGTTCTGTGTTCCCAAGGACCCTATCAAGAAAGCTGTTGAATAGGATAGAATCTATATCAGAAATTCCGAGGAGAATAAAAGACATAATAGCGAGTCTGTTGGATAAACCATTTTTAACCGACTTCAAAAAGAAAGGGAATTACTCAATTCCACTATATTTTTTATGTTTTTATTTTAGAACTGTGATTTATTAACCAATTTTGGTTATACATATTCATTTAAATGATGAATATGTTATGATGTTTTATTTTTTAAATCTGACCCAAAGTGTGTGGTGACTATAAAAAACTACAAATGTAAGTTTGTACGCATATTATTGAGTAATTTACCATATTATTTTAAGATCATGGGCTCTCATAAGTTTTCCTGCAATCTTAAAATAAATATTTATTTAGTAAATTTTAGGTTCAGTAATTTCGGATAAGGAACAATGGCCAATCTTCATCTATTTTCTTGTCACTTGTCATTTTGAGTACTTATTTTTATTTTCTAACTTGTCTTCAAAAATAACACACATGTTCATTTATTAATTCTCACAAGCTTATTTCAGAAGGAAAGTCAAACTTTTAAGCCTTTACAAGCTGTTTTTTCCAAGAATTTTTGAAATAAAGTTCTATCGAGCTCCCCGGAGCACGTACAATATGTTACCGATTAAATTTTACATAAATTAACAATTCATTAGACTATTCCTACTTGTTCTAGAAAGATTACTCCTTAACTTTCAATATAAAAACAATATACCGACAGTCCTGTCTCTGATGAACGAAAATACCTCGCAAATATGTGTGTGTGTGTGAGTATTTACTTTAGAAAAGAAGATGACGTGAAGAGTTAGATTGAAGGCAATGGCCTAGAACATTGTGCGAAGGCAAATAGTGTTCGTGTGCTGTTACATGTGCGCGGGCGACGTGCAGTGGCTGGAGGCGTGTCGGCTGTCGGGCGGGCGCAGCGGGCTGGGCGAGGGCGCGTGGACGGCGTCGCAGCTGGCCGCCGAGAAGGCGGCAGGCGCGCTGCTGCGGTTGAGGCGTGGCGTCGGCGCCGCGCATTGCGCCGCGCGCGCCGCGCGCGTCCTCTACGACCGTTACCGCGTCGTCAAGCGCGCGCTTGCGCACGTCGTTAGTATTGTGTATCGAATTTTACGTGCGTCCGATGCCTCTATAATGAAATACTTTTATCGACGAATAACGTTTTAGACTTTCTTTGAAGTACGGTAAAAATTAAAAAATATATATATTATATTTTAAGAACTAAGCAACTGAAACCGTCTCAGAACACAACGACCTACACCAAGTGCGATTTTTGATTCCTTTAAAGATTTTATCGAGAAAACACCGCCAAGCGCACACGGCACATAAAAAAGTGTACAGCGAGTTGTAGGAAATTATGCGAATGCCTCAAATTATTACATGAATAAATTTAAGGATAAAGTGTCGTCCATATTATTTATACTCTTTTCTCTTTTTATAGCATATCAAGAGGCAAACGAGCATGCGAGCCACAAAAAAGCAGATGGTCACCACCGCCAATGAATACTCGCAATTCTAGAGAAGCCTCGTGGGTAAAAGTAGGATATACGATGGAGGGAGTGAGCTGGTGGGGGGGAGGCGGCGATGGAGGGAGGGGCGGGCGATGGACAGCGGAGTGAGCCACCGGACGCTCACTCACTACGGACGATAAACTAAAGCGAAACGAGCCTGTTATCTGTGGTAGTGTGGTATTGCTCCGATCTATCCAGCCCATTTCCCGCTGTGCCGAGTCGACCACAGCACGGCTCTACCCAGTAAAATTTTAAAAGTATAATTTTTATTGTCGTTGTTCGGTAGTGTTTGCAGGGTACCGTATTTTAGAAAAAAGATTGGAACCTTTATAGGATCACTCGTATCTATCCGTGCGGACCGTCGTCGGTTACAACCTATTTTTGTCGAAATATTGGATGATAAATACTTAGATTTAACACACAAAATTTGGTGACCCATTCACGACCACATAGCGTGCTGAGGAAATGTGTATAAGATATGTTGCTTAATTTCACCGAGGACTAATACATTGATTTATGATATGAAACCCTCTTCATGCGAGCCCGATTAGCACTTGACCGGTTTTCGATTCGCTTCGCGTTCGTACGATTTCGAGTATGACTATTTTGCGTATACTTCTTATTTTGGCTTTTTCGTACACCTGTGTAATTCTTTTTGGTAACTTAAGTTTAAATCAAAAATATTTAAAGGAATACAGTCTATTGGAAAATAATATATTAATTCAGAGTAAGGGTTATTTTTACATGTTCTATAAAAGTTGAAAACATTTTCTCTAATGTATTAAAACATTTGCACACCTGAACAAAGCTCACTGTTTTGAAAACTACTCGAGCGATTTCTGCCGATTGCAGCTAAGTTTTTTTGCTAAAACTTGTTCTAAATAGTAAACAGTACATAACTCAATAATTTGTTGAGGTTTTCACAGTCACAGAGGCATTGATTTGTTTTTTCATGTAACTAATAGGTAAATACTGGCTTTTCTCGTTTCTAAATAAAATAATCGACCACGTATGTTGTCAAATAATTTCAAATGAAAATAAACTTTTATATAAACGTTCAGTCCATGGGCGGTATGAACGGCGAGTTGGCGACCATTCACGAGCACGAGCCCATGCTGTTCAACACCAGCGTCGACAGCTCCAGCGACTCGCAGGAGCGGCCCTCCGATACCTCTCAGGTACGCGGTCGATCCGCGTTGCACTGTTTCCGTCTGGAGTTTGCGAGCAAAGAAACTGAACAGCAGTGTTGTAGCAGGAAACGCTCGAGTCGTCGGTGCAGTCACCGGCGGCGGCGGACGAGGGCCCGTCGTCGACGTCGTCAGCACGATCCACCGTCAGCGAGGAGCCGGCGCCCGCCGAGGGCCTGCATTGCCTCGGCCTCGATCAGCTGGCGAAGCTGTTGGTTGATGCCAAGACGCAGAAGTCGGTTCGTATATAGATCGTAGTCTAGCTTTCATCTCGCGTGCTCACTGCGTGTTTATTACAAAGCGTATACCACACTCACTAAACAATTAATATTCGAAATATTTATATTTCATTTTGGATTTAGTTTTACCATCCGTTGAAATTATAAAATCTAAGATCTCGTTAGGTTTTGAAATGCAGCTACGGAATGTCACTTGAATGCCTCAAAGAAAAATACTTAATACATAATTACTCGAAGCATAGATACGTGATACAGAGTCTTTGTAGAAAATGGAAGTCCATAGAATTAATACTATTAAAATTGATATGTCATAGTTTTCCCCAAAAACCACTAAATTTATCGCAATGAAATTTCTGACCAGCCCTGGTTTTAGAATCGCTAAATAACGTAAAACACAATCGCTATCCACGTCTGTCTGGCTGTGTGTGAGTGAGTGATTTTCCTTGCGCATTGTTTGCTTGGTTACAGAACAGACTTTGATAGTTTTCACTAACATTTAAAGAATTTCTTCCGAAAGGTCATTTAGAGCCTATGCATACCATATGGGTCGATCATGGGTTTTCTCGCAAATATTCATATTCATAATATTCTTCTCTTTTGAAACAACTTTTCCAAAGAAACCATATATATGGAAGTAGCCGTTTCTGAAAAAAATAGTTGAGAACGTAAACGTATGAAATACAATCCTAGCGTTTAGTAACACTATGCGTGCGCTCAAATCCGTCCACCCCATCATTCGAGCCCTGCCCGCAGAGGGCGTCGGCATTGTCTAGCGAGTCCGTAGCAGGTCTGCCCATCCGCACGCGGTTAACGACTAGTCCGCGCGGCTTTAGACGCTCAGGTATTTTGTTATAAAATATTACGTACACAATATTGACGTTTTTGAAAGTAAGATGTGTGATTAATATTGAACAGTCAACAACATGCGAGTCCATGAGTAATATTGCATGCTGTCTATCGTTTACGCGATAATTTGCCTATAGAAATGGAACTTCCCTAGGTGATCACCCGGTGGTCGTACATTTGAAATCTCGCATATAGAAGAATGCTTATTGAGATTTTACGCGATTTCTAACAGTAACTAGCAGGCAAGCGGGCGGCGCTTCACTTCACAAGCAACAGTACTGCGCATATTAAAAAAATAACAGATGTAAACAAAACAAGAAACGACTACGTGTTTGTTTAGTGGTGAATGGAACATGTAGAAAATCAGAGACTAATTTCATAACACCGTTGGCGACCTTATTATCACTGATCAAGGTTGTAAGTGACTACATAAATTCTTTATAAACAAAATATTAACCAAAAAACTGACTTCAAAAACTATTCCAAAACAAATTAATATGCACTAAAAGTAAAACGATAATAGCGTATTTTTCTACTCATCAATGTGGTACCTACCCACTTCAAATTTAACTCAACACATACCTATGAATAACAAACAATGATCAAAATATTTTTTAGAGTTCTCCTAAGCAAAGTAAAATGAAAAATATTAGACTACTTAAAAGTCAATCAAATAATTACGATAATATAATGTACTACAATTATTGTTATTTTTGAAATCGGTGTCAGCCAAGGAAACACTACAATATATCTAGCAATGGACTCCCTACCCCAGTCGAAAGTTCTGGGGTAACAAACATAAAAAAAGTACAGTTGAATTGAGAACCTCCTCTTTTTTAATTTTGAAACCAGTTAAAAAATAATACCTCGCATAACTCGTTCGTCACGTTCCCGGACGTGGCGCGCGGCGCGCGGATACGTAGGCGCTATTTGGCTGAGCATTTCGTAGGGTTTTTCCTATATGATTTTAAATTATTTATAAGTATATTTACAATGATATATGTTTGTTGTAGTTAGTTTGGCAAAGTTGCTCTGAAAAGGAGGAGATGGGATATTCAGGTTATGAATATTTGGGAAAAGACGCATGATCGATTCCATCCTGTATATTATTAAAAGAAAGTAGGGAAAAGTCGATGCAGTATAATAAAGTCAAAAAAATATATTTTTGGAGTTTATATTGTTAACGTTGACTTTATAGGATAAATAAAAATAATTGTATATGTTAAAAAGACTTACACAAAACTCAATGATTATATATATGTTTCTATTTTCTAAAAAAAACTCATAATAGGAATCCAATCAATCAAATCAAAAATATCTATATTTCGTAGGTAATTAAATTACACTTGAAATACGTCATTAATAAATTCATTTCGATATTACCGCCCATTCCGAATGCTGATTCACCGAGACAAGAATGGAAAAGAAACTCGAGGCTTGCTTTTACTCATCAATACGAAGGATTTAGTAATTTATAATTTAGTCAACATTTAAAAATAATATGAATAGCCTGATAGGCGAGCAGCTCAATCCCATCGAAGGCAGAATTGCGATTGGGATTGCCAGCCCAGCCGATCGTTATACGAACGAGCTTATTCTCTGTCCATGCGTGCGAAGTCACGAACAGAAAGCTTGTTGGTAACAAATCTCCTCCACCAGCAATTGCGGAACATTCGAGTAAAATTTTTTCTACAATGGACAGAATATGGAAATTATGGAATTAACGAGTTAGATAGGAATTAAATATGCAGATACGCTTATCATTTAAAATATTTGTAATTGCAGTTTTGTCCTAGAAATGGCTTTAAGCATAGTTTGATCTTTGGTCATTTATAAAGAAGGTTCATCCATGACAAGAACAGACTATATGCGCTAATATGCATATAGTCTGTTCTTGTCATGGATGTCCAAACAAACGTCCCACACATAATGTGATTTTCTTGCGTTTTCATCTTTATATGGGGTTAGTGACCTTACTTGTAAATTAAATTATTATTTGGACTATAATCTAGTGTAAATGTACGAAGACCGTTTTTAGAATACAGTTTTTTCAGGAGGTACGAGACTGTTAAGTGACGTTGCTTGGCAATGTACTAAATCCCTCGATTAGGTTTTGTAAATAAGATTGTACAAAGTTGAGCTGGGCATATAGAGCGGTACAAAATGTAAATCTGCACGTAGGCCCGGATAGGACTTCAAAAATTGTATGTGTTTAAATTTCCGGAGAAATCATAATCAAATAGAAATGAGAGTCGGAGTAGATTTATAGATTTGATATATAAATATTGTTAGTTTATTTGTTTAAAATTAAATAAATTGTGGTTAAAAGCGGGATTGGGGTCAGAATTGAAAGCAACTTGGGAACAAGAGTAGAACTGGTATAGAAATTGATGGTGGACCAAAATCACAATATAAAACATATTTTATCCAAAATTTGATCCATAATTTGGATTAATATCCAGAATATGGATTCGAGGATGTTACATGCATCTACAGCTATGATAATGCGTTCTTTGCCATTTGATGGGTATATATGTAACTGATTGGCACGCAGTGCAAGAATTGGTCTCCTCACATGTTTTTCCAAATTGCCTTGTTAGTTGATTCTCATTCCAGTTTTGTTACATCATCTAGATTACATCATCTAGATTATTTTTGTTGTGGTGGATTTCAATAAATGCTTGCCTGCAACATGCATTAACATGCAGGCCGTAAACTCAATGTTATCTCGAATCTCGCTTCCACTACGAATCTCTATCCAAATGATTGAATATTGATTCCAGAGATTGACAGATATCGAACACCTAAGCAAGTGTTATTTATTATTATAATTATCTAATTCCGCCAACTATTAAATTGTTTAGTTCTACGTACGTTCTATGCCAACAAGGCACATCTTCTGAAATTGCTGACAGTCACATCCACCAGGGTAAGGAGCGTTAAACAACCAACACAACCTCGTTAGACAGGCTGCTGTCATGCAATGGTCAAAGAGCGACGAAAACATTATTAGACAGCCACAGATCACCACCGATAGACATGCTTTGTCAAATGTCAGACTAACCATCACCAACATTACCAAGTAGTTACAGGCAAGCGTCCAATAATGGCGATTTATAAACGTCAATTTGGTCGTTGAGCATATTATTATTATCTTTATGTTTTAAAATTTCGAAGGATTCCAAAACATTCAAACGTAACCCTTCTCACACACATGCAAGACATCGAATTTATGATCATTATTAAGCTTATGACCGGTTTCTAATAGATGTTTAGCAAAATGGAATCTATCTGAT